>CBVK0101384459.1:0-11191 GCA_900067695.1 Picea abies | reverse complement strand
AATCCTTATCTTCCATGCTCTAAAGTTAGAAGCTCATTCTAACTTGTTTTCTGACTTCATAGAGTAAGTCATGACTACTTTGACTTGGTCAACCTTTGGCTTTGACCAAAAACTCAAACTTGACGTCTTAGCTTGCTGAGAGTACCAGGAGGTGTGCTAGGCTAGGGCGCACTAGGCTATCCAAAAATTAGGTCAATCTCTTCACTTAAGGTGCCTCAACACGAGTGTTAGGGTTTCATTGTTGCAACAAAAACTTTGACCACAACTGCAACTGTAACTGAGCAAAAATCCTCCCAATATATCGTCCAGCGGTTAGACTGTTTGAAGATAGTGTGGACCCATAACCTTTTAGAAATAATAGGTGTTCTCATTTAACCATAGACAATATAACAATATTATCACCCAACCACAGGTCGAAGCCACCCCCGAGCACCTTAACCTTGACAAGGAATAATTCTGGAAGAAAACCCTAGGCCTAATAGCCAATCAAGGTAGCATATCACTCTCTAGAGTTAGCATACCACGCAAAAAGTCCAAACCGTAACCAAGAGAGATTCCAAGACTAAAACCAAAAGTACAAGTTGCAGTATCTGCAGATTCAACTACTCTTCAGACTTGCGCACAACTAAATTTCTGTAGTTACAAGTTGTGTGTGTCAAATGAGCTCTGGCGTTCTGTATTTATACTGCTCCTCCTTAGCTGTCTGGGCCGACTTCTCATTCTAGAGGCTAAAAACTCAATATTAAATATTTCCTTTAACCGACTTGTCTTCTAGGGTTATGTCCAATGCTTTAGGGTTTCTTCTTGCTTTCCAGAATATTCTATTCTTGTCAGGGTTACACATGGAGGTTAATACCTCCCACAACTACCATAATATCAACACTTCCCACCAAACTTCTCATTCTAGAGGCTAAAAACTCAATATTAAATATTTCCTTTAACCGACTTGTCTTCTAGGGTTATGTCCAATGCTTTAGGGTTTCTTCTTGCTTTCCAGAATATTCTATTCTTGTCAGGGTTACACATGGAGGTTAATACCTCCCACAACTACCATAATATCAACACTTCCCACCAAGCTCTGGCATGGGAAAGAGATTTAAGGAGCGCAAAGGTGATATTTTTACTCTAAAAAAAAATGGACAGAGTAATAACCTTCTAGCAGAGTCAACCATTTTTCTGGAGCATTGTTGGAGTTTTGTTCCACGTTTGCACACATCCTTCTTAACGCTGGGGAGTTTAGACACAAGGTTCGTCCAAAGTTGACCAACATAAACCCCAAAGCATCGACATATCAATCCTCGACCAAGGTCAAGGAAGGTCTGACCCGATATGCATAGAGGATCACAGAGACCATAAGGTCTTGTGACAGGGATGAAGACTAAATACATAAAGATCCATTAGGGCTAGCATTCATGCAACTCATATCTGACAAGTTATTAGGACTAAGAATTAAAACAATACACACACATATCCAACTTATACATGATAGACACATAATAGATCAGACCTATCACATCTTTATTACCAAAGTCATTCCATTACAACATATGCATACATTAAGCAAAATATATATGACATCCACATAACTTCATATCTTCGCTTCTATAAATTCCAAGAAATACAACACACCGTGCAATGCGCATTCTCTCAAGACTTCAGACATATGACAGAATCATGAATATATTTAGAAGCATTACAATATTACGACGGGCTCAGAGCGAGCTTGATACCATTAACTCAATGAGTCTCATCTAAACATCTATATAGCCCCATTTATGATATCGTTGCTTCCTTTTATAGCTTTATTTGCTCAGGAGATCTGTGTCTTTCTGCTCTTCTCCATGTAGCCTTCAGGAATCGGGGCAATCTTAACTACCCTTCCAACTCATCGTTTGTTAGCTCCACAATCCCTTGTGTTGCGGGCAATAATCATTCGAGAATATTTCCTGATGATTCTTTTCTTGATTTTGGCATGTGTCTTCTTGATTTCCAGTGCACATCAAAACTGGGACCGACGCACATTCAATAATATTTTAGGCCTGTTGCGCACTATCAAAACTCGATCTGACACACACTCCTTGTCATTCTTCACTCATTACCTTAGGTGCATGTAAAACTTTGAAATGAGCTCGCACAACTTCATTTGTGCACATGTGCAAAATGAACCCAAAACTTTGGGTGCCAAGAGGCCCCCACCACTATTACATGGCTAATCCTCAAGCCAACGGATGCATGCGATCAAGGTGGCAAATTTTGAGTAAGAGTAAATCATTGGTCTTCAAAACAAGTTGTGATTGTTGTCGAGCCTGAGTAAGAGCAAATCATCTATGCAGGTTGTAGTTGCAACCCGACCCAGGTCCTAGAATGAATCAAGCAGGCCTCATGGTGAAAGATGGAGTTGGAGTGAATGGGACCAGATGCTCGATGGGAAATTTCACTAGTGTCTATGGAGGTGAATGAGGGAGTTGTTTAAAGCCCACCATAAAACATCAACCACTGAAAAGAAGTTAGGTTATATCAAGAGAGAACATCATTATCTATTTGTCTTTTTATTCTGGGAGGACCGGACTGAGCTAGTAGCCTCAAAATTTCTATTGTTGGAGGGTTGAGGATCTATGGCAAGATGTGAGAGTAGGGCCACTAGCAACAATATTGGCTATAGGTTGTTTCCCTGGGCTCATTGCTACTAGAGGAGGATCCATGGAAATGGATGAGAGCAGGGCTCCTGGCGATCCATTAAGTAGGGTCCCTTCCTATTAATAAAGGTGATGATGCATGGCGATTGTTCACACATTTTTGGGCTGAGAGAGCTAGTGATAACTGCGAGTATGAAACACATTTTAGGGAACTGATGGGCATTGGGCTAATACTTTCTAGGAAAGAAGGGGGAAGGACCTCTACCAAGCAGTTGGTGATAGTCTGGAAATCTGCGTGAAAACTGAAGTGTAGGCTCTTGAGCTACTTGACCAAAGTGGGAATAACCGAGTATGGACGATTTGCAAAGCCACGCCATGACAGGGAGCTTGGAAACCTTGATATAAAAGAGGGAATTGAGGAAAATCTCAATGGGAAAAGGACAAAATTCACAGGTGAGGGTGGTGGGGAATGGGGTGTGGAGAATTACTCCATTAAGAAGGTAAGGGGGGTGGTATATATAGAGTGATGATGTGGGGAGGATGACGAAGGAGAGAAAGACATATTCAATGGAGGGAATGGCTTGGAGAACAAGTAGAAAGTGGCAATGAAATGTAACTCATGAGAATATTGAGATGCCAGATCGGTCGTACTCATGATGCTTGTTGGAGAATGTAGTGGTATAACTGACTGTGTACTTGTGGCATGTGTGAACTGCCCAAATGGGATTACTTTCCCTTTCAATGAACTAAATCTCTAGGAAACTCCTCCAAATCCCGCGTGAAATGTTAGACAGGATCCAGACCTTGTACTTATGCCAAAATTCCAGCCTGATTTGAAAATCTAGAAAATCTGCACAAACTATCAATCGATTGAGTCCACCTACGTGACTGATGTGAATGTTGTGTTTTCCAAAAGGTAAATTATGCCAACTACGAGATGTGATATGTGTTGTACATCCTACACTAAACCTATTCTACCCACATTCAAAACTGAGAAAGGGAGCTAAATGACGGTTGACCCTTGCAGGCCATAATACACCTTCAACCTGCTACCATTAATGAGTCAGTTGAGCAGTTGTCCTTGTAAGGTTTCCAACTTAGCGACATCTACTTCATTGATGTAGACTAGCTGGAAAGGACCCAACCGATGCATGCATAGCTTTCCAGGATAGTGTAAATACTCTTTTTCATATAATGATACTAAAGATTCAGGTTGGAGAATTTTCTAGCGTATGTTACAGTCGTGCCATGCCTTATGCCTTTCCTTTTCGACCACCTAGTTGAAACTGACCATTGTTCGGTCTTCCTCTAGTTCCATTAGCTCATCTAACCTATGCCAAAGGGACTGATCATCGATCATCTGTGTTGCTAGGGTGAACCGGAGGCTGGAAACAAGAAATTCGAGCGGCATGACCACTTATTTTCCATAGACCAATATGAATGGTGTGTGCTTTGTCAACCTGTTGCACATTGTTCGATAAGCCCATAAGATTGCGGGGATGTGCTAATCCCAGTCATCATGCTGCACATTACAAAATGTTGTTAAAGCATGCTCTAAAATTTTGTTAAAAGCCTCAACCGTACCATTGGTTTGAGGGTGATAGGGAGTGCTCTTCTAGTGATGGATCATGAACCCATGAGTGAGTTGTTGAATGATATCATTCAAAAAATGTGACCCTTGGTCACTCATGAGCATCCTTGGATAAGAGTCTAGTGATGACATTCTAAAAAATGAAGCACGTCGTAGTTTATGTTGTACAATCCTTGACTAGCAGTGTTTCGTCCCATCGTGTGAGGTATTCAATCATGGTAATAATGTAGCATGCCCCTATGGAACGCGTGGGAGGATTGATGGGCCCGAAAAAATCTATTGCTCATTTGTCGAAGGGCTCTAGTGGAGTCACTTGAAATAAAGGAAGCTCATAAATTCGACAAGGCTTTCCAACTTGTTGACATACGTCACAACATTTGCAATAATCTTTAGCATTTGCAAAGAGGGATGGCCACCAAATCCCGACGCATAGAACCTTGCGCGTGGTAGACTTAATGGCATTGTGGCCTCCAATAATACCTTCATGTGCCTCGTAGAGGATGGAATCTCGTTCATGTTCTAGAGCACATAGACGCAGGATGCCATCTACACCTAACTTATACAATTGTCTGGTAATCAACTAATAATCGACACTATGGGTCAGCAGTTAACGACGTTACACCGGAGTATACCCTGCGGGAGCCTGGCCAATTATGAGAAATTTTGCGATTTCGGTCAATTGATGAGGCATGGCTTCGACTCAAAAGAGCTTCGCATTGGGGAGTTCATCATCGAGGATTGTAACAACTTCCCCAATCTCGATCTGTTATAAATGATCTAGTCCAACATAATGTTTCTCAGGATTAACGACAACTTCAAAGTCAAACTCTTGAAAAAGCAACAACCAACGACAGATTCTTCCGCCCAACATCGGCTTGTTGACCAAATACTTGAGTGCGGAGTAATCAGTGAAGAATCTAAAAGTCAACCCCAACAAGTAGTGGCAATCTTTTTGTAAATAAAATACCACAGCTAGGCCTTTGCACTCAGTTGTCATATCATTTTTTTGGCATTGGACAACTTACGACTAGCAAAATATACCGAGTGATCAATGTTTCCTTCCCCTGGATGCACAAGAACAACACCCAATTCAATAGACAAACATCGATGTGGACATGGAAGATCTTTGATCAATCAAGAAAACCAGAATGGGCACAGTAACCAGTTTTTCTTTGAGGGTATCCAAGGCTTGCTGGCATTCTGGTGTCCACTCATACTTAGTATCTTTACACAACAAATTTTCCAACAGAGCCACAATCTGGGCATAATTCTAGATTAACCGTCGATAGTATCATGTATGACCCAACGTAGTGTGCATCTCTCGAACCGAAGTGGGGGTCACCATATTCAATATGGGGGCAATCTTAGTTGGATCCACTAGCAATCCATTCCTGCACATGACATGGCCCAACTGTATGCCAAATGGTGTACAAAATATGTGTTTCTGCAAATTCAAAGATATATGTAGTTGGTGGCATTGATCCACCATTAATTGAAGAGCTTGCATGTGTTCCGTTAAAAAATTGAACACAACCCAATCGTCCAAGTATACCTCAAGAAACTTGTGGATGGATTCCTTGAAGGTTGAGACCACTATTCGGGAAAATATTGTAGGGGAATTCTTCAAGCCAAAGGGCATGACCGTGTACGCAAATGACCCCCATTCAATCGCAAATGTGGCTTTGGCCCGATCCTTCTTTATGATCTAAACTTGATGATATTCTGAGAAGCCATCTATGAAAGAGTAGGCTTCCCGACCACCAAAATTTCCTAGCACCTCATCTGTGAAGGTTGTCGGGAAAAGGCCACGGATGTATATTTGAATATCCTCGGTCTTCTTGGGTTGCAACACCATAAGGATAGTCCACTAAGAGTCCTCTACAGGGACAATGATCCTCACATCCAACATTCAATCTAATTGTTTGGACACCTTTTCCTTATACTTCGGATTTAATTGATAAGGCCTTCTTCTGAATGATTTGGCATCTAGTTTGAGTTGAATATTCATGGCTCCCAACGATCCTATAATGCCTTTAATTTCAAAAAATCTTCGAGGAAACAAGTGCTCATATTCTTTAAGGAGGTCAACAACATGAATGACCGTCTCCTTATCCCAATAATCTCCAATGATGGCCATCTTGGGCACTTCTTCGACAGCTCATATTCTTTAAGGAGGTCAACAACATGAATGACCGTCTCCTTATCCCAATAATCTCCAATGATGGCCATCTTGGGCACTTCTTCAGTACCAATATTGTGTTTCTTGGTTTTGATTAGACCATTATAGTCTTGTGCATCCATCTCTGTTGCCTTACCCTTTAGTGTGCGCTCTCCTTCAGACTCTTTGATTTGGATGTTCCGAGGGTCATTGTCATCTATATTCCAACAATGTACTGCTTCCTTTAGTTTTTCCATTGGTTGATGATACGAACAAACCACCCTCGATGTGGCTTCTTGTGGTTGCCAATAGAAAATAAAATCCTTAATTTGAAAAAGTGCTTCTCTTTGAGCCAAATCTTTTCCTATGAAGTTGAATATTAAATGAAATCGGGAACTCATATGGGTCCACTCAACCATTTTCCTCCTGAGTTCCTTTCGAATGTACCAACTTCTAGGGACCATGTCCATAGTGTGGACAAACCGATGTACCCATTGGGCTCGAGGGATATTTTTATAGGTCCAACATCATTCACAAAAAGAAATGTGTTCTTGAAAATCCTTAGTGCCCTCGTATCGTTTGGATCGTTCGAAAATAGCGATGGGTTGGAACCAAACCATAATTAACTCAGCTACCTACACCCAACTCTGATTATTCAGGCGATGCATCACCCACCATCACACATGTGTCCCTTGAACCATTGCATCCATGGATTGAAGCCTCTTCTTTGCAAGGACAATTTTCTCCATTTGTTTGAGAAATGTCTCCATCGGCCTTGTCCCATCAAACCGCGGGGCATCGCATAGCTCAGATACGATCGAGTGCACTACTTTCATTATCCTCATGTATCTACAAGTGGAAACTTCATAGAGCTTATTCTACCACCTATACATGGCATCCTCATAATCCATGTCATAAGACATGACACTTCTCCAACTTAACTCTCCATCTGTGGTGGGGTTGATGTAGTCCTCCTTGTGACCCATGACCTTGTAGATGTTTTCAATAACTAAGTTATGTGCATTATCATGCACTGGTTCATTGTATCGATCACCTTCACATGGATCTAGTGGCACGACCATGGACATGGTGTATGTCTCAAATGATATACGCCTCTTCTTTAAATTCAACACCTCATTATTATCAAACGCCGTGTCAATGCCAAGTAATGAAAGATATGGATTAGATTCATCCATAATCTCTATGACATCGAAATAATCCTTTGCTTTTACTCCTTCTATGTTTACTTCCACCTGCTCCGGTTGACCTATTGGGTAGATTTTGTATTGATTATCCAACCACAACTGAATGGGTGACCACACCAACTTCAGTTTACACATCACCTCCCAAGATTTCTTTGACAAAATATTCACGTTAGAACCCAGATCCAACATGACTCCATCCATGTCATAGCCACCAAGTTTTGTTATCATATTAAATTCTCAATCAGTGTGCTTTTTCTTGCTGACCTGACATACATCTCTTTCTAGCAATGGAGCTGATATGGTTTTCTCCACTCCTTGTTCCCTCATGCAAGTGGCTAACATCTGTGTCAACTTACTTGCGGTCTTTGGATCATTCAATAATCACAAACAACAATGCAAGAAAGAACTTACTTGGTCTTTAGATTCTCCCTTGCAACCCAAGTCATGCAAGAATTTTGCACACATTGCGCATTGCAATTCCTCCCGACGTTTTTCGTCGTGTGCTTTCTGATCAACACATCACAGATTGTTCTGTTTTTTAGCTTCTTCTAATGATCGTTACATCGCACGTTGTATTTATTTGCGCATGCGAGCTTCCTCCACAGATATTTGCATTGTGTGTTGCAATTCCTCATGGGTGTGAGATTCTTCCATCAACCTTTGCGTCACGCATTGTACCTCTTCACAGAACTGAGCTTCCTCCAATGACCTTTGTGTCACCCTCTATACTTCATCTCAGATCCTAGCCTCCTCAAGTGACCTCTGGTTCATGCACGGAAACTCCTCATGCAAACTTTCTTCTTCTAGTGCTCTCTGCACATCGCACAGGAACTGTTTTTGTTGGGCATGATCAAACCTCTAAGGGGGTTGAACTTCCTTCCTTATCTTCCCATCTAGTTTTTGACCTAAGCCTTCACCATGCTCAAATTTTTTTCATGTCTTCCCTCCTCCTCGGGTTACTACCCAAACATAGCCTAGTCATTCTTCTTCTTATTCTTGTGCAGCTCCACATGCACCATGTTGCAATTGGCGTTTTTGTCTTCCCTTTTTTTCAATAAGTCAGTATAGTCTTCAATGTCATGCTTGGGACTATAACAGTATGCAAAAAGCATGCGTGAATTGGTACAAAACCTTGATACATGACCAATCTCTATGCAATTAAAACATGTCTATGCAATTAAAACATGTGGGGGGTCTACAGCCTCCTCTGCCATATCCTTAGCCGTGACCACGCCCATATCCACCTTAGGGACCTCCTTTGTATCCACCTCTTTCCACATCATCACGCTCACCGCCCCTCTACTCTTCCTGTACCTGGAATGCATCGCAGGTATTATCTTGTCTCAACTAGAGTGAGCGAAAATTATTGAAATCATGCACGATGGATTTAAAAAACTCGCAAAAAGGAGTACGGGTCATCATCTAGTACTTCTAAAAATTTGGGAAGCGGGGGTGGCACATGGCCCCACTATTTTCATATCTCACGCCATTTTGTTTGCTCGAATGGAAATGGATTGGGTGCACCCGTCACCAAAACATTTGGCAGTTCAAGGCATTCATCTCTACTATGCCCTTCTAAGTGACATGTGGTACACCATATGTGCTTTTGCACGACCTTCGTCTTAGCCATATCTTGTAACTACATCATCATATTGGCCAGTTGTGACTGCACCTATGCCAAACCTGTCAAAGTCTTCGCTGCTCCTAATGTAGCTTCCAGATGCATTGCAATTTCTACTACCTCCACTTGAGTCATCACCTTCTACTAGGTGAGAAGAACTCGGATATGGGGAAGTAACCCTGCAATAAACCCTTCTCTGTGTTTCATGTCCTCGATTTGGAACGTCATCCTATCCAATAAAATTTTAAACTACTGGTCATAATCCTATATGGTCTTGCCTTCCTTCTGCTTGATCTCCTTTATCTTGGTGATACATTGGAATTCTGACTTAGGTTTCTAGAACTCCCTAAGTAGATCCTGCTTAATTTCTGTCAAAGACCTCATCTATTCTACCAGCGTAGTAGCCTTGTACTTCATGTACCACGTTAAGGCTTTGTCCCTAAACGTGGTCTCCAACTGCATGATTTTTTCTACTTTGTCTGTGATTCTCTTCACATACCAGATTGCTTCACATGTAAACAAACATTGCTCTGCATCATCCTTACTCGTTCCATGGAACACGAGTAGCCTTAGGGTACTGTCTTAATTTTCCATCCTCAAGCTCAAGCTAGTTCCTCCTCTCTGACTACTAGAGTTTTGATTTCTCAACACCAAGACTTCTTGGGGTAACGTAGTACTGACTTCACCTTCTTCTTCACTCATCTCTTTGCTTCTATCTTTTTATTCTCTCTCTTTTATTCCAATTGATTCACTATATGTTGTCATTTTTTCTTGATTAAAAATGCGCAAGGTGGGTGGTACAAAGAGGTGGTAAGTCCATCTTCTTCTGAAATTTCTCGTGAGGTGACCCAAAGAGTTCTGTAAGTCCATCTTCTTCTGAAATTTCTCGTGAGGTGACCCAAAGAGTTGCCAACTTGCAGTCACACAAGACCATCTACTATTTCTAATTGGTCTCCCCCACCACTAGGGGAGCCTCCATATGCCTCTTCTTCTGGCGCACCAACACATTGCACTCTATCTTCATGTACTATATGTGCACTACCACTTTGTGCGTTATCTTCCTCTCCTAACAACGCACTACTACTCTACGTGTCATATTTTCCTCTTATCAATGCACCACTACTCTGTGCTTTGTCTTCCTCTAAGGTTGTGACACTCTGTAACAGCCAAGGGGTGTGGACTTTGTCACCCAGGCCCTTACTATTATCAGTACTAGTATCCCCACTAGACACCCTATCCTCTATGCCACGCCTCTTAGCGAGCCTTGTTATAGAAATATTCCTCTATGAACAGGTGAACTTTCCCTTGGATTATTGACCTCTATACCAAGACATAAACAATCATTTGGACACTATCATTCCTATAACTCATTTTTCTTATCCAAAAAGAGAGGAGAAGGCAAAGTAGGATGTACTTTATTTATGATGTTTTTCGTAGCTGCTCCTATTCGCAATCTTGATCCAATTCATGGTGAAAATCAATACCTGCAATGAACAACAATAAACAAGCGACTTTATTCTACTCTAATGGATTAGGCAAAGCAAATTCATCTATGCAAATCAAATTAAACACAGACAAGCACCTGAAACCACATACTTGAAGGAAATAGGCCAAGTATATTAAATGAGAACAAAGAAAACTTACAGACCATGAATGATGTCAGTTGCAACTCCTTCAAGCTCTCCTCGTCCAACCCTTGTATGAATCCCATGATCACAAGTTTCATGTCTCCAAGCTTCCATCTCTTCTCCATGGAAAACCCTCATTATATAGGATTTGGAGGCTTAACCACCATGGAGAAGATCACTCACTAGATCCACTAAAATGGGATCTCTGGGATTTTTAGGGAGAAAATATATCGAAAGGATTTTAGGGAGAAAATATATCTTAAGTATTTTAGGGAGAAAATATCTCTCAAGATCCACCAAATTAAGATTTTGGTTTGAGAAAATATCTCAACCATCCACGAGATTCTCAACC
>CBVK0101384457.1:0-15415 GCA_900067695.1 Picea abies | reverse complement strand
CACAAGGTCTATTCACATTATACATTCACATTTTTGAGTTTGCCACAATACTTGGCCAGTATAGTTATTTTTACAGACTGGGGGAAATAGGGCGTTAGAGATCATAACCATATATCTTTTATTCTTTGGATTTTCTGAACAATATGATGACTAACTTTTCTCTGTTTGGGGTATCGGCCATACTCTCCTTTGTTCCACTTCCCTCAGTATTTTTAGACCATGAGGTAGTTGATCTTTTTACTCTTTAAGAAATGTACATAAATAAACATGAATTACCCATGCATTGAAGCCTATGACAAAAAAAAAAACCTTCTCCTGATTTTTCTGCGAAATTTAAAATTGAGAGATAAGAATCTAGATTAAGTAGATATCATCACCTTTTTGACAAAGAACACACTTGAAATCATGCTATCATCTGAACAATAAAAATACAAAAATCAAAAGTAACCAGATCACACATAACCAAGGAAACCAAAAGAAAAGAAAGTTGAAAACACCAAACTCGTCACTCAAAGAAAAATTAGAAAGAAATAAAGGTAAAATATAATACAGGAAGTTGTCTTAGAGACAACTTATGAAAATAAAATCTTTAGGGATTGGCTGCTAATAAGAAGAGCTTTGATCTTGCAGACGGTAAGTGCCTACCCCAATTTTCTCAACTACTTGAAAAGGTCCGAGTCATAGAATTTGGAATTTTTAATTGTTCCCCTTCATCTTCTTGTTTTATCCCATTTAAGAATCAAGTCCCCTACTTCAAAGTTTTTATCGCCATCCTTGTTTTTATCAAACTATTTTTTGATCATTTGTTGATGGTATGCAAACTTAGTTATAACTTATTTTCATTCTTCCTCAACCATAAGGAGGGTATCAATTCTCTGTTGCATACTAGATGAAGGTTTTCCTCTTGAGCACTGGGAAATATGCAAGGATGGGAGATCTAGGTTGGTTGGAAAAATGGATTCTTGTCCATACACTAGAAAGTAATGGGAATTCCCTAGGGCCTCTCTGGGGGTTACCATATCATCCCATAGAGCATTATGTAAAGCATTGTGCCAGTTTGATGATTCTCTATGACCATTTTCTTAAGAATTATTATTAAATTTTTATTGGTAGACTTGGAAACACCATTTCCCTATGGATAGTACTTGGTAGAATACTTCAATATCATCCTTTTATATAAATAAAATGCAGTCATTAGAATAGAAGAAAAATAAGCAGTGTTATCAAATATCAAGACCAAAGGCACCCCAAACCTTTTCATGATATGTTTTTCAATAAATTGTATTACCACCTTCTCATTAGCATGGGCCATGGTAAGGGTAATGGATTCTGACAATCATGTGAAATAATCAATAACACTCAGTATATACTTATGTTTTTTTGACGAGTTAGGGTTTAACTCTCCTATTATATCTATTCCCCACTATTCAAATTCCCTATAAATTGACATTGGTTGTAGTGGAATGGTCACTTTATTTTCCTTCTCGACGCTCATCTGGAAAACTTTGCACCTCCTGACATATGTGTGAGAGTCTCTAAACAAAGTTGGCCAATAATATCCAATCCTCAAAATCTTATGGGATATAGTATCCCCTATTAAGTGCCCCCCTATAAGACCTTCATGGATTTACTTTAGCACCCTTTCAACATCTTCTTTTTCAAGTCATATTAGCATAACACCATTATAATTTAAGCAGAAAAGTACTAAGTTAATTAGATGGTATCAGGTATATTTTATCCTTAGAGCCCTTCTCTCTCAGTTTCATGTATTTAGGGAAAGTACCATGATGGATAAAGTAGGATAGGTCATCATACAAAGAGTCTTGTGTGGGTTGGATGTACAAAAATTCACCACACCATAAAGTCAATTGGTTGTCCCAACCCAAATCCATGTTCTCTATCAGATCTTGGGATTTTGTAGCCAATTTGCATAGTCCCCTAACAATTATTTTCAGTTTAATTTCAAGATCAAATTCTTGGATGACAACCATCAAATTTCCTCTTCTTTATCCCCTTTCCTGTTGTGTGAACAATGACCTAATGGCTGGATGAGGCACTATGACATTGTTATGATTATTGAGGATGTAAGTCCTATAGTGTCTTACTTCTTGAGGATATATGATTGATCTGAAGAACAAATGTAGAGATAAAAGTCTCTGCTAAAATCGGGGTTGCATAGTACGATCATTTGTGATATGGTAGTCTCAAATGTTTTTTAAAGATTCCTTTCCCTCATCAGTCCATTTAAAATCAACATCCTTGCATATCATCCTCTGTAGGGGTTTAACTATCTTTGCAAAATCCGAAGTGAACTTCCTTACAAAATTAATCCTTCCGAAGAATAACTGCATAGCTTTTTTGTTATGAGGGAGTGGTAGTTGTGAAATCATTTGTATGCATTTATGATCGATATGGATACCATCCCTCAAAATGATGTGACCTAATAGTTTTCCTTCCTCTACACAAAATATAGTCCTTTTTGGGTTCAAGGATATCCCATACTTTCGGCACCTTTCAAAAATTTGGGTCAGCTGGGAGATATGATCAACCCTATCCTTGGAATAAACAATGATGTAGTCTAGGTACACCACTACACATTTGTTAATTAATATCCGAAATGACACATCCATGTCTCTTTGGAAGGTGGCTCCCACATTGATTATCCCAAATGGCATGCATTTGTAAGAAAATGTTCCCCATTTAGTTCATAAGGTAGTTTTCAATATGTCCTCTTTTGATACTAACACCTGGTTGTATTCTGAGAAACCGTCCAGATTCAAGAAGATATGCACTCCTAATACGATCGATAGAATTTGTTCCTTGGAAGGGATGTGATAGTTATATTTCACCGAGTCTCTATTCAAATTTATGAATCTACACATAAGCAAGTTTCCCAGGATTTTTTCTTGACACGTACTAGATTGGCCACCCATATAGAGTGCCTAACTTGGAAAATTTTTTTGGCATCCAATAGTTTATTTAGTTCCTTTTGCATCAAGGGCTCCAGGGATGGGTGAAATATCCACAACTTTTGTTGGAAAGGCTTGACTTCATGTCTCAATGGTATAGTGTGATGAATAATCCTCGTGTCATAGTTTTTCAAATCCTGATATGACCATTCAAACATGTCATGTTATTCCTTGAGCAACTTTAGGTAGGCCTTCTTTTCCTCAGGTGATATTGATCTCCTGAGAATGATGTTTCAGGTGTTTTTATAAATCCATAGATTTACGACTTCATAGAATGGACATGAGTTGTTCGTTTTGGTGTTTTTTGGTTTCTTAAATCTATCTTTTAAATTTAACAGGTTCTCAAGACTAACTACTCCCCGATGCATAGTGTGGATTCTAGGTTGGGTTGGGTTAGTACTTTCTATTGGGTTAGGGATTTGGTTTTCCTATCTTACAATCATTTCTTGAAAATCTTCATCGTCAATATCTAGATCCATAAAATTTTCTTCATTAGTCAGAAAAGATATGATCTGTTCATCTCCCTAAAATAACCTCTAGTTAGCAATGTTTTCTGGGACCGAAGGTTTGCATAACAATTCTATAGAAAACATTGAGGATTCATAATCCTCTAAGGGGGGAAACCTTGAATATAATGTGGCCAAAGAATCATCTAGCATGTTCTTGGATCAAAGTATATACTTGATATTGAATGCTAAGAAATGTTCTATGAGGTTCTGAACTTCTTGTTGATAATTTCTCAAATGGGGAGAATTGTAGTGGATAATATTTTTTACCTATCTAACAATGATTTACGAATCCCAGAAGACAACTAGTTCCTTGATGTTTAAATCAATAGCTTTCTTGATTCCTTGGACCATTGCCTTGTATTTGAAAGTGTTGTTTGTGAACTCAAATTCCAACCCACAGAATAGAAAACTATGCTTTCTTGTTGGGTGAATGAAAATGCATGCAACGCTAGCCCCTTCTTGAGATTTTGATCCATCGAAGTATAGAGTCTATATTTCAAACACAAAGTTTGGAATTCTCTTGTCCCAATCCACCTTGGGATATGTCATTTTAGTGTTATTGGTTGAAACATGGGTGTTCTATTAGAACTTATTACATTGCTCAATTATTTTAGAATTGTCTTGAAGTGATAATTCTAACCTCTGGGAAAGTAATTCTTTCGATAAACAAGGAGTGAAATTACCGAACTCAGACTCACATGAGTAATTTCATAGGATTGGGAACTCAATAGAGGAAGGTTCATTGCGGGATTCCAAGTCTGTGATAATATGCTTCAAATAATTTTCTTGGTTGATCCTGATCATGTTGGTGTTTCCCTTCAATGGTAACAATAAGTGCGACAAATCTATACTAAAACATCCATGTAATTTTTCAGACTAGTCCCTTCTTAACAACATTCCATAGGCATCTAGAATGTCTACAATTATGATATCTATGACCCGATGAAACTTTGGGCTAGAAGAAATCCTAATCATGGAATCCTTTAACTCTTTGGTCACTTCACTTTGGTTCTATCTAGTTTAATTATATGTGTTTCATGTTTGGTAGGGGTACCATTTAATTTATTTCATACCAAGAGAGGCATAAAATTAGAGGAAGAACTAGATTCAACCAAACAACTATGCAAGTTTCTACTATAAATTTTAAAGGTCAACGAAAAATGTGGAGCATATGAACTAGGCTTCTTATCAGTCGCCATTGTATTCATGTTAGAATTTTGAATCTCCTCATGGTAACTTGTACCCAATATTGAATGCGGGCTTAGATTTTTCATGAGGTTGGCGTCCTCATTTAGGGTTTGTAAAAGAAATTCTTTCTGTTGAGGAATTATGCACAATTCCATCACCGAAATATTATCTTTCAATTTCTTCAAGTCTTCTACCATGTTATACTCTAGTTTGGTTGTTTTGTGAGTCAGGAACTTCAGGCCAGAACTCAATGGTGGGGCAGGTTGAGCTGAAGAGGAATATTTTGGGGTTCTCTTAGGAGCTTTTGAAATGGTATATTGGTTTTGCAGGATGGGTGTCTTGCTCCTAGTGTGGGATTCAATAATTTTGGGGTATTCTTCGTCTTCCATAGGAAATTCAAAATATTATGTGTGACTAAAATCCCATAGGACCATGGTTGTTTACTTAGGTGGTTCACTCTCCTTAGTTTCTACAATATTTGAGGTATGATCATTGGTTTGTTCGATTAGTTGAAAATCATCCAGGAACTTGTTTGCCAATAGATTCAAGGCATTTACCCATTGAGAGAAATCATTTTTGAATGATGTTCTTGATGATAGTTATAGTATGAATCTCAGGCCACCACTCCCAATTCAATGTTCAAGTTAGAAGGAGGAGGTTCTAAGGATTTAAAAGGTGGATTCTTTCTAAAGAAGGGTTTGTAAGATCTAGGGTTTGATTTTCCTTCCCCTACATTTCTCTTCATGTCTACAATTTTGTTGGACAACTTATTAACCATCCTTTGTAATCTCTCCATATCAGTGTTGTACTTTTAAATATTTTGTTCAGTTTGTTTACAGGGAGGTCATGTCAAGAGAAGTCCTCTCCTAGGTGTTTGTGATGTTTCTTTCTTTGATAATGAGATCTACCTATATTTACACCCTTTCATTTGAAATTCAATAATTTTGGCCACCTCAACGTTTTTGACCAGGGTGGGTTTAGTGGCCATTTTAACAAACATGGATCTAGAGGCTGGTAATGTGTTGGCATATACCTCAATTTGTAATTCTTGAGCGAGCTTGGAATCTGTTTGAAACTTGTTGAGGATAGTTGTGAAATGTTGGTTGAAGTCCTTGAATTTCTCTCTCGGGCCCATGGAGGCAAAGAAGATTTGGTCCATCGGGGCCCCGATAGTTATTTCTTCGACAAATGTATCCAGGAAATAGTTTTGAAATTTCTCCCAACCATTAATGGATCGGAATGGGAGGTTCAAATACCATGTTAAAGTTGAGTTTTGAAAGGTGTAATGAAACAATCTCCATAATAAATCTTCATGATGTTGGACGTTCATTAATCTTATTACTAATATAAATTTCTTAATATGGTCCTCGGGGAGGTCGGAGGTTTCAGTATCAAATTTTGGGGGAAGTTTTTCTGAGTGCCTAGGAAAATGATGTAATCTCCCTGGTAAGGCTAGGGAATCACCAACCAACCATGGATAATTGTTTGGATGTTGTTTTTACCCACTAGTTTGTTTTTACCCTCTAAGACTCCTTCATTTTTATCTTCCATATTATTTGACTCATTATTGAAATATTTTGAATTAGAACTTTCTTCCTTAGACACTGAATCACTTGTGTTAGAATAGGTACTTGTGGGTGGAGTTATGAGAGGGGTTTCCGAAATGAAACTAATAGGTTGATTGATTTCAGTAAGGGTTAAATCCACCATATATTCAACCGTATGAATAAAGCTATCGTCTTGGGTATCAACAACCAGCCTTGCAATTTGCTTCTTGTAGAGGAGAAAATGATCCAACGAAAATGCTCTAATATGTCGAGCATAAGACCTAGTAATTCTTTTGAACATGTTGATTTCATAGTGAGGGATTGTGTAAGGTATTTCTGGGCGAAGGTATGATCTGTCTTCAATATTAGGTGACTCACTCATGGTGGGTGTATCTTCAATATTAAGGCTTTCCTCAGAAGCACTAACCATGCATGTGGGTTGTTTTGAATCTCTAGGAAACTTGAGATAAGTTTTTGTTTAAAGAACTATTTTGAATAGCTATCCATTCGTCGGGTCCTCCTTCTAGCACAAATTATGTTGAGGGGTAAAATTTCCCTTGAACTCAATAGTAGGAATCACACCCAAAGTTGAGGCCCAATTAGACTCTTCCCTATTTGTGGTAACATTATTCTCTAGGCACATGGTCCAACAAGTTTAGATGGAATTTTACTATGTTAAAGGATAGACTGTTTTATGTTCCTTTATAGGTTTTCTTATTAAAGTTAGATGAATGAATTATTAAGAAGTTTGGGTTTAGGAAAACTTATTTCCAACAACATGTAGATGCCACCATTTTTTTAATCAATACTAAACATTAGTATTTCCTTATTGATTAATCGACAAATATCATGTAAGAAAAGGAAATGATTCAAAGAAACGACACATAACCATAAATAATTCAAGTTACTGTATAACAAAATTTAGTAACACCATCAAATTCATGCCAATACACATTTAATGACTACAATGTTTCAAGATAACTCAAAACAAAATTATTTTCTTACAGAAACTGCTGGTAGTAGTCTATCAGCAAAAGTAGAACAATCCACAAATTGAGTTGATCCAGAAGCTTTGCAAAATATCATCTTTGACTCTATACAAGCTTCAAAATTAAACTTCAAAATAGTTCTTTTTCTAATACTCCACTATTACAAAACAATCAAAATTTAAAAACGAGGTCGACCTATTTATTTATATCAAAATTTCATACAAAAATTATTACTAACGCTTTTTAAACAAGAGATAACAAAAAATAAAGTGGATCATGTCCACATGGAAACCATCAATGAGATTTCGTTAACTCATAGGGTTCTCTTTGTCATATTCTGACCATTTGGAAAAACAATCTTCACAAGTGTGTAAATACGAGAATCAGTGTTGTTTCATCGGCATGCTTAGCCTATCCTTCATCTCCATTGTTCTGTCTCTAAATCTGTCAACCTAAGAGCCTAGATTCTATCGGAACCATGTTGTTCCTATCAGTCCATTGATGAGTCTTTTAAACTGTCCCTTGTCGAGCCTCTGAATCTCTTGAACCTTATCTTCAAACTCGTAATCTAACTCACCGAATTGTCACGCTATGGTGTGCAATTCAATGAAGTAGTCTAGGGAGGCCAATTTTGGGAGATAAATATCTATCATTTTTTAATGAATGTGGTCAGAATTTCTCAGACACTCCTCCAATATTTATTTCATTCTTAGTTGTGTTTCTTTGACCAGTTGTACGCAATACTCTACAGATACTCTAAATCTAGCTAAAATCTCATCTGTAAGCATTCTGATGCCATGTTATTCTTCTCCCCTACCCTTTTGGATCTCTGTAATATATTCAATTTTTTCTGATACCTGATGACATTTCTTGGAACATATTGTCATATCCTTATATTCCACAAGGCCTAGTAAGGTTTCTTCTTGAAAGCCAACAATATTAGTTATAAATACCTCCCTATCAGGCTTGAACCAACAATAAATTTCTTTGAATTCAATATTCATGAAACTTACTACTTGGGTGGCATCATGATAGTATTCCACTGGATGCCTAAGGTGTGCCAATTATTCATTCATAGATTCAACTTCTCGTTCATCTTCCTTTTCTTTGTTTATGGTGGCACTGGATATAGCTATTCTTGCTCCTAACAACTCACTTACCCTAGACTGTCTTACATCCAATAGGGTTTCCTCAATGGTGATCATCACAACGCTGTCCAAGGTGATATTCTATTTTTTCCTATCCTCCTGAAAACCACTTGTCTCTTTTGGTCATAATAAATGGCCTAGAAATCGTCCACTTCATCTATAGGTTCTAGGATCAGTTGTTTCTGCCATTTGAGTACATTTCCTAAGCTTCCTGGGGTGTGAAATTTTTCAAGTTTCATTTTCTTTCCTTTTTCATCTTCAAGCTTTTCATGACTGGTCTCTATACCTGGTTCTTGAGTTGTTTGAGGATTCTTAGAAGCTTCTATTGACACCTCCTTTGTCCCAATATGTGGATCTACAATTCTCTCTATAATTGGGAAATTTCCCATGATCCCTTCCACCATGGCTTCATCTATGGTTGCTAATATTGAGAGTGCAAATTTTATTCTAGGTCTCGTTGAGGTTTCCTTGGGTTCCATGTTACATTTTGATTCTTCATATTCTTCTCCCTTGATGGATTTACCTCTGAATGATTCTTCAATACCCAAAATTTATTTATCTTTCGATGTTCGAGTGGTTTGGTCTAGATTGGTATGATCACCTTCAGTTGCACTCAATTATTCTCCTATATCCAAAGAATTTGGTGCTTGAGATACTTGTGTACTTAGTACCCTTGTTATTTTTTCATTTGTAATAGGAATTATAGTATATATCTCTTCCACATTGTTTTCATATACTATGATTAGGTCAACGATGACAGGAGCTACTTTCCCGAGGATGTCAAGTCTCATACATAATAAAGGGGTTGTCTTTGTTCCTATTTCCCCTATGGGGATTTTCTCCGACATTTGTTTCTCATTATCACGTTCTGTCATGGTAGTTATATGGGATGATATCTCACCAATTCATCCAAATGTGACCAGAGTTATTTCCATTGTTGTTCCTTCTGGTACTATGATGGCATCCCCATACATCTTAATTATCCTTTTAGCTTCATCCAAGAGTCTTTATGCCTCATAATTATCTAGTACCTTCTCTGCATATTCTTGTCAAAGGGGTTCCCTTGCTACTGACCTGAACGTATGTTCTATAATGTCCAAATGTTCATCCCTAAGCAAGGCCATGGACCTGATCCGGTGTGTTTTTTCTTTCCTCTCCAAAAATTCATCCTAGATCAAAGCATTCTCTATGAATATTTCATCCTTGAAATCATCATGTGGGTAAGACCAATGAGACACTATCGGATTATCATGTTCAACCACCAATGTTTTAGGGTTGTGTCTCCTGTACCTCCTGGTGACGAACCTGCATTCTATTTTACTTTGAGATTCTTGTCTGGCCTATGTGGTATCCATCATAAAATTGTAACCTACATAGAACCCATAGGGAATGAATACCCTTTTCTTGTATTTTACCACAGATGCATTGAAACGCTACAATATAGTATGGTAGCATATTTCCCCTAACACCAATTTATTGGGCACATGAGTCAACAATAGGTTTGGTCCTCTAAGGGCTCAAAATATCCTAATGTATGTGTTCCTTTATTCCATGTACCAATGCCCAATTTTGGATATTACCTTCCTCACTGCTTCTAACAATATTGGGAAATCCTTCTTAAAAATCAAAGAATACACTTGAGCTATGAAACCATTGTAGACTAAATCCATTGATAATTTGTACCTATTCTCCCATAATATGTTGAAGTAGACATTTACAGGAATTTTGGAGACATGCCAACTTAGGTTCAGGCTAAGGAAAAAATGTCTGCAACATATTACATCCAAGAGATAAGACACCATGAAGAATGTTGAGGTTTACATGAGATTTGGGTTTTGTATCTCTTCTATATGGGTGCTCAACTGTTTCAAGATAATAGCTCCCAAATTAAAAGTGATTCCAAATGTAGAAATCATGTGGGCCAAAGGCATCAAGGCTTAGAAGAACTTGGAGTAGTCCTTTTCTCCATAGAAACGACAGATCAGGGCCATAAGAAAAATGTAAGGCTCTTAGATGTTCACTGTGGTGTACCACCCCGAGGCCCGATTCATGAACTTCTTATCCTCCCTCCACCAAGATTCTACCAATTAGTTGACGTTATTTTGCTCATAGAACACTACCAAAAAATATTTGTTCAACCTGACTTCAACTTCCTTGAGGTTGTAGTATTTTCTCACTTTGGTCCTCAAGAATATGCCTATGCACTCCCTATTTTTGTTATTCAGTAGGAATTTCTATAATACCCCAATTTTGAGCCTTGTATTAAATAATGTCTTTTGTTAATGAAAGGCCAGAGTGCAAAAAAAATTAAAAGAGGTAAGTGTGCCTAGGAAATGTAATGTTTTGATCATTATTAATAATAAATACATCATTGGGTGCTACATCGACAAGGACAAGAGTTATAGGGGGATATTATCCATAAGAGAGGGGGCTTTGTAAATTCTAACCTTGTACAATATATATTACAAACATATATTCAATAAAGGAACAAAAAAGATACAATGGAAAATACAAACATTACACAGAGATTCTTCACTTGGAAACCCAAACTGAGAAAACCAACATATTCTATATTCATTCATTATGTTACAATGTTTACAATACAAAATACATATAGGATCCAGTGACATCAAAAACCCTAACCCAATGACCTGTATTAGTACAAAACCCTAATTCCTTAACCGGAAATAGAAAACCATAGACAAAGAAACCATGTGCCAAAAAACCACCTAAATATAATGCGGTCTCGATGCATAATTTTTTTTTTCGGTGGCATTGCCCCTGAACCCCCTGAGCCCCCCCCTTGTTACAAGGGAAAAAATATCTATGGCTAAGGGTAAACCACAACATACAAGTATGTTTGCAGAAATCAACTCAATTCCAACATGTACTATATAAACTAATGTGCAATATATGAAAGAGGCCTACCTCAATCCAATGTTTGATGATGTTCCACCATTGAGCACTTTGACCCAAAGCTTTATACCTGCAAGAAGTTCTCAACCAACTAGAAGAGAAAGTACATAGTGATGATATAAAAGGGGTTAGTACATCAGATATCATAATCCATTAATAAACATTACAAACATGCCCATGGATAATAATCATATATTTGCAAGATACCAATAGGATGGGAAAGGAGTATTTCTATTAATAATTGATTAGCAGAAGTGACAGTATTACAGACTTCCGTGTCAGCACGGTTCAAAACCAAGAAACCAAGTTCCTTCCAACTAGGTCTCCACCACTTCAATCCCGTGCCAAAGGCAAGCTCATAGGAAAGAGGCAATGAGGTCCTCTCAACAATAGGGGAAGAGCTTGGGGGCTGAACACTATGTTTAGACTTGAGGGACAAAGGGATGCAGACTCAATATGAATTAATTTCTCCAGAGTAACTTTTCTCTCAAAGTTGAATGCTTTATCCTCTTCTCTATAGCTCGAAATTGTGCTCTTATAGCCTTCAGAATGCAACTGAAGGTCCAAGTCAGAATGTTTCCAGTATATGGAATGCCAAGGATCAGAGATCTTCTATTGTGAGATGGAAACCCGACCTCATTTTGTATTTTCTGGAACAAATATCGATATATGTGAGTTGTAGTGGAGAAAAAAGCGTATACACATCTTGTAGAACTCATAGGGAGCGTATATGTGGAAAAATGTATATTTCTAGCTATGGATTCATCAAAAAGGGATGATAAGTCTGCATAGGAAAATGGAGAAAGTCCCTCTGTGTAGGATAGAAATGGTGAGGCAATTCTTTCTATAACACCCCTCTAACCCCCCTGCGCGATCGACACATACGCTCTGGCTCTACTACCCATGCAAAGAATATAAAACATACCCAACATGCTTGAGGAGCTAAGTATTTATTTTATATTTTATTTACCCATTTTTTATTTTAATGGAGAATAACAACTACATGAGCTTCTTGGGGGGAAGGCCATGTGGTTCCTTAATTTCAAGAAATACATAAACCCATCTTTGGTCAGTGGTGGGGGTTGGTTCTCCTTCACTCACTCACTCATTGTTCATTGTTCACACATTTCCTTCTGTTCTCTCTCCACTCATTCTTTCACCCACTTGTCTTTCCTCATTTGTGTTTTGGCTTGGGAAATGGAAACAAATTGTTGGAGAGAAGCCATTGTTTTGTTGGCTGTAAATACTGTTGGTGTATTCCAGCCATGAATTAATGCTTGCATGTCTGAGATGCTTTGGACTATGTTCATTTTTGTTCACAGTTGCAAATCCTGAGAGTCTCGGCATGGATATTCTTGACCAGATGCACTGGATCCCTAGAAGGATATGGAATGCTTGAGGGACTGTGTGGCGGATAAGGGGTTCCATTCTCTTGGGTTATGCATGTTGGGTAGAAGAGATATGGTATACTTTGGATTGTTGTTGGTGCTGAAAATCATGTTAGAGATTGAGTGCTTACTGGTTTGGGAAGCCAAGTGACACTCTAGAACTGTCCTTGTGGATTCATAGCCCTCGCTCGAGGGTAAAATTGTTGTTGATACTTGGAACCAAAGTGTCTACAGTTGAGTGGAATATCCTTGGTCTGCATACAATTGGTGATTTGTTTCATGAAATATAAGTTCTCTCTGTCATGGTTTTGTTTACCTGTGTATTTATTCCACTATGAATTTATTTATCTATGAAATTCATATCTATAATAGGCATACTTGTTGGTTATTGCTATGCATGAAATATGTCTTATTTCTTTGATGGCATGTTTATAGGCATGTGTTCTTGTCATTGATGGCAAGATCATAGTATGCAACGATGGAAAAACAGGGACAATGTAAGCTCAGGAGGATTAGCGCAGAGTCACACATAGTGTGTAGGTGTGCACCAGGGACGAGGTTAACTCATTGCCAAAGCTCAAGAAAGATAGCGTACTTAGGATCTTAGAAGGATCAAAGGTCGAGGCCTTTGACACTTAGAAATTATTCCAAGTTAGGAGGATGTGTAAGCCTAGGAGGAGAAGCGACAGTGATCTTTGGATCCCATTGAGAATTCCTGATGAATGTCAGATCTGAGCCTGAGGTCCGACCAATGTTAGATCTAGGAGAACTTGCACATTCTTTAAAGAGCAAGGTGAAGTGGGGTTACAGAATCCTGAAAGAGGGAGGACAATTTCAGATACTGGGAGTTGGAAGAGTTGAGACTCTTCATCATCAGGAGTCCCGGAATCGCAAAATGCGAAACACCAAAATCCTGAAAGTAGGAGGACAACTTCAGATATTGGGAGTTGGAAGAGTCGAGACTCTTCATCATCAGGAGTCCCGAAATTGTGAAATGTGAAACACCAAAATATTGAAAGAAGGAGGACAACTTTGGATACCAGGAGTTGGAAGAGTCAAGACTCTTCATCATCAGGAGTCTTGGAATCGCGAAATGTGAAACATCGAAATATCGAAAGCAGGAGGACAACTTTGGATACCGAGAGTTGGACGAGTCGAGACTCTTCATCATCAGGAGTCCCAGAATCGTGAAATGCGAGACACTGAAATCCTGAAACATGCACATCAACAAAGAGTTTCACAGACTAGGAAATAACTCCATTTCGGAGTTTTAGATAGTGGGAGATGGAGGAGTCAATACCTGAGACTCTTCATCACAGGAGTCCCGAAGTGCCGAAACACAAAATTGTGAAATGTAGTTTTGAATAAGGCTTGGTCACCACTGGTGGTCACATCGTCGAAGAGCTGTAGAGAAGAGCTTGAAAAGATAAGATCTTTTTCCGTAGTTTCGAGGATCGGGAGTTGGAAGAGTCAGAGTGACTTGTAACAAATTCGCGAAACAAGAAATTGTGAAATGCAGTTTCAAATAAGGCTGTGGTCATAGACAGTGGTCACATATACGGACGATGGTGGAAGGATCTAGTGAAACCAACCTCCATTTCGGGGATCACAAATTGGACTGTCGAGACACTTGATCACACGAATGCCAAATTGTCGAATGTTGAAATGCCGAAATGGCGAAATGTCTATGTAGCTGGTGGTCACTGCCGGTGGTCATGTAAGTGGAAGGAGCTAGAATAGCAAGGCTCCATTTCAAGGTTCGCACTGTAACTACTAGAAACCACTGATGGTCTCTGCCAGAGGACTAGAAGAGAATTCTATGTAATTGTCAGAGGAGATGAAGAGTCTCAAGGAATCTGCCAGTGGAATAAATACTGGTCATAGAGGCGATTGACAGATGGAAGAAGCATTGAAGCCTGTAACTACAACAGAGAGGTTGATCTCGAATATAACAGAGAAGACTAAGAGTCTCTATTGTTGTAGAGGCAAAGGAAACTCGACATAACACCCAATGATGATGGATGCATGGGTTTAACTACCAGAGAAACTGAATAATTGTAATGATGATCAGGTAGAGTACTCGACATGGGGAGAGCATGCAGAAGCATGGCGAGATAGCATGCACAAGGTGCACAGTGACTATAAGTATGTAGAACAAAGAAGAGATCAGTGTTGCTATTGTTGGGAGTGATTCAGGCGGGAAGAAGGAGGAGTGTGCAGTAGCTGAAATAGAGAGAAGAGGGATCGTGCATTGAATGGAAATGGCGCACAGAGCATAAAAGGCAGAAGCACAGAAAGCGCAAGGATGTGTGCAGTAAAACAATGAGACAATAAAGGAAGGTTGAGGTTCTCTTGTAGAGAAAAACAAAAAATCAGAAAATGCAAGAAGATGCAGACAGAGAGACACTGATACAGGGGATCAGAGAAACATAGCATAGTAGTGATAAGTCTGGTAAGCCAATGATAAACATTGATTCACTGTGATAAATTTATATATAGCATAGATTTATATTTTAGGGTGGAAGGGAGGTTCTAGGGAGGACTATTGTCCTCCCAGGTTCAAGTGGGTGCTTGAACACAAGGATTTGAAGCTTCCATCTGGTTGCAGCCAGAAAAACCAGGGTGGCAAGGTGGTGCAAGGGAGAACTGTTGTTCTCTGATATACAGGTTGGTGCCTGTGTGACTAGAGGTTAGTGCTTCCATCCAGTTGGTGCTAGAACATATAGGGAGTTGTTGCTTCCTTCTAGTGGGTGCTAGAGAA
>CBVK0101384436.1:0-12477 GCA_900067695.1 Picea abies | reverse complement strand
CCATGCTCTCAATGGGGGATAGGCTTGTTTCTACAAGGAGGATGGGATAGGGCGTATTTCCTTTAATTTTAAGATTATAGGTTATAATTTTTTTTTGTATTTGCTCTGTCCTTCTCCAAGACTCACGAGAGATACTATAGCCCCAGACTTCACATCCATAAAGAATAACAAGTGTAACAAAAGTCTCAAAGAGGAGTTTCTTCTTATCCCGAGTCCAAAGTTCAAATGATTTACAATTGTTTTCAAGCCCATAATAAGATTTTCATACCCCAATAATCCTTTTCTCAATGCTATAATTTCAATTAAACTTGTGGTGAATATCAATTCCAAGATATTTGTATGAAGTCACTTCCTCCAAATTGTTATTGTCATAATATATAGAAAGATATATTATATATAAAGTAATGAAATATTCCCAATATTCTTCCCCATATTTATATGACCACTTTTAGATTTTTTAATAAGTAAAATTACAAAGGTAACGATATCATAATATTTTTAGATCTTTTAATACATAAGATTTAAAATGGGAAAATATCAAAATTATTTGTGAGATAATTGGAAGACAATATCATAATATTTATAGTTCTATGTATATCTGCATACTTATAATAATGCTTTCATTTTGTATACTAATTTTTTTTAATAGATTAAAAATTAAAAATTAATGGTATAATTTATATTAAAAAAAAAAAATTATAAAATAACAAAAAATATATATATAACAATAATATAAATATAGATTACAAATTATTAAAATAAATTATAATAACATAAATATAGAATATAAATTATTAAAAAAAAATTAATTTAAAAAAAAAACTTTTTATTTTTAAATCAAATATCATATTAATTAACTTAAATAATATAACATAAATATATATTATAAGTTTTTTAATAATAATAATAATAATAATAATAATAATAATAATAATAATAATAATAATAATAATCTATTTTTAAGGTTGAAAATTTTTAAAATTTTAGAAAACTATTTATTTTTAAACCAAATATCATATTAATTAACTTAAATAATATAACATAAATATATATTATAAATTTTTAAAAAATATCATATTAATTAATATAAATAATAATAATAATAATCTATTTTTAAGGTCACAGTTAAGTTAGCACACCAAATTGGTGTATGAAACCCTCTTGTTTGTGGGACAAGCTAGCTTCCTCCGCCCTATATGAAGGTATACATACCCTATCCCCTTCTGGATTTGAATTTATGACCTCTTAAGAGGAAACGCATATTCTTAACAATTAGACCCACTCAAATTGTATATAATATAACATAAATATAAATTATAAATTTAAAAGTAAATAACAAAATATATATTATAAATTTAAAACTAATAATTTAATAACATAAACAATTTTAAAAAAATATTAATATTTTAATAAAAAATATTTATTTTTAAATCAAAATATTTTAAATACCATATTAATATTAATGAAATTTCATGATGTCCAATAAATTTGAGGACTCATAAAACTTACATATTTCCCTTTTATATCCACTTTTTACAATTAAGTTGATATCATCCAAAACACACCAAAAAAAAAAATATTTTAAAGAAAAGAAAATCAAAATATCATTTTGTTAATTATAATTTTTCTTTTAAAATAAAAAATAAATAAATATTTAAATTTATTTAAACATTATTTTAAAACATTTTTTAAAATTTAGATTAATATTGTGTAAATATGATTAATAGTATTATGTAAAATTTCATTAAATTAGGGTTAGTAAATTTCTCAAAATTATTAAAGTGTAAAAAGTTTAAAATCTACTTTAAAGAAACTAGTCAAAATAATAATAATTTTATTTATTTTAAAATTTTTTTTTAATAAATTTAAATATAAAAAAATATAATATAATTATTTATTATATTTAATATATTAGTAAGGATATTGGATTTTATATAAATATTAACCATATTTTTTCATTAAAATTTGTGATAGAAATTACTTTTATTTCACTTGTATTTTTTAAACATCTCCATTAAAAGTTAATCAAACTAAAAAACATAATAATGAATAAGTTCTTATTTTTTATTATATATATTTATTTTAAAAAAATTATAAGTTGTGATAAAGTTGTTAACCTAAAAATGTTTATTATCTCGATGACATATTACAAAGAATTTTAAAACTGAAAATTTAAAAATACCTATCTTATAACTTATTACATATTATAACTTATTACATAGTATATTTAGGTTCTATAGGAAAATTAAGTAAGGAGACCCTAGATCTTACCTTCAATTTTATGTGAAGCTCGATGTTTTTTTAGGTGCACTCAACATAGTGAAATTCTCTATTGAAAACCACCTATGGGGACCCATGGAGTTAGGGATTTGATGAGAGATTTATCAGACCTAATCTTCACTTGCAACCCTCTATTGGAAACCACCCATGGGGTTGAGAATTTGATGTGGGATTTATGACAGTTAATCTTCACTTGCAACCGATAGCAAGGCTTTGGTTCTATTAGCATGGATTCAATATACCAACCCACTCATTTTAGCCAAATTAATTCCCTCTTGAAAACACACTTGTTTTTGCATGGGAATTGTATCTCATACTTTACATGTACTTAATTTTCTCATTATTTTCATGTACTTAATTCTAGCACAATTTTATAACTTCTTATTTGATCCTATTATTTTACATGTACTTAATTCTTTCACTCTTTTCATGTACTTAATCTTAGCACAATTTTATAACTTCTTATTTGATCCTATTGTATTTAATTGCATTGTATTTTTCTTTTTTTTTTCATTTTTAGATGATAATTTTTTATTTTTTCAATCAATAAAAATTACCTTGCTTTAATTATTCTTCGTCTCTTCTTTTTTCTTCAGTAATAAATTGGATTGTTTCTCAATTAAATTTTATATTTTATTGTAAATTAATTAACTAGATATTATAATAATAACTTTGTTTATGTAATTTATTAACTATCTTAGATCATCACTTTCTCAAAATCTCTGAGATGAAGGTTTTGGTCTCCTATAAATAGTACAAACCTAAGATATATCATTATTATCTTCAATAGCATGTAGGATATATGATTATTATTTTCAATAGCATTCATGTAATATGCTATTCATTAATAAAAAGAGTTATTATTTATTGACTAAGATCATATTAAAAATAAATAAAATGATTGAACATGACTCCATAGGTTTCATGCCCATGTATTCCATAGTGTATAATCACCTTACATTTATCAAAATAACATCAAATCCATTAGTTATATGACCAACTAATGCCATAAATGATCATAATACAAATTTAAACACCTCATAACAATATTTAATATCATTCATAATAGACATATAACAAACTATACACATCAAACATGTGTGTGTTTTAGGGATGAGGGGAATGATTACTTATTTCCTTGAAGAAGTCCAATATATGAATAAATCAGGGTAGAAATAAACCATAATAAAAATAATAATCTCATTTAATCGATTAGTAACATTCATGATCGATGCCAAATCCTTCTCTTCATAAAAATAAAAAATAAAAAAAATTGGTAAAGATATGGAAAATGCTTAGCACTTTGTTCGAGGAAAATGTAAAGAAAAAATAAACATTTATCTCATTAAAATCCATCATAATATATTAAAAAAAAAAATTTTAAATGTATACAACCTTCCTTGCACTTAATACCCTTTCAATCCTGAAAACAAAGAAACAATAAAACAATTATCAAGAGGAGGTCGTTTAAGCCTCTACCAAAAAGACACTTATAGTTTAGTAGATCTTCATTTCAACCCTTAAAACAAAAAAAAAAATCATGAAGAGGAGATCATTTAAGCCTCTACAGGAGATCATTTTTACCAATTCATTTTTACTGAATCGTTTTACCAATTCTTTTTTAACAACTCGCTTTTACTAAATCTTTGTTTTTACCAAAATCGTTTTTCTTGGCGTTGGACAGCGAGTTCATCTTTGACAGCGATTTATCCTTGACAACGATTTATCAATTCGTTTTTACCAAAAGTTTTACCAATTCGTTTTTACCAAATCATTTTTAACCAAAATCGTTTTCTTGGCGTCTTACACAACGATATTCACCCCGTATTTGTTTACGTAGCACTCTAGTTACGTATCTTTTGGTTCCTTAGTTATGGATCTTGATTTTTATTCACACAGCAATCTGATAGTTAACTCAGCGAATTACACAGTGCTTGCACAACAATTTACACACTGTTGCACAACGATTACACAGCCTTTTCTAGGAGTTTTTACGCAGCCTTTTCTTGGCGTTTTACACAGCTTTTTCTTGGCATTTTCACCCAGCAATTCACTCCATTTTTACCCAGCGATGTCAATATATTTATTGATAGTTTTATCTTTAGATTTATCAAGAGACTTGATAATAGGCAGCGGATTTATGGTTGTACACAACATTTTAGTTATGGTTTTATTGCTCTTTAGTTATGAATTTGTATAGGTTAAAACACACTGAAATCTTGATATACATTGATATCATGGACAACATATCAATGTTGCTAGAAAACATTAATGGACATGGTTAGACAACATTAATAGCACATTATTTTATTAATGGACAACGATCTCTTGATTGTTGTTTTATTATTAATAGATATCACATGGTTTTATTGTTGATTTATTAGTAAAACATAACACATGTTAGACAATGATTCATCCATGAGACAACAAATTATTGTTGATAGCGATTTTATTGATGGGTACTGCGATTAGACAACGATTTTATTGATGATAGCAAATTGTTGTTAGTTGGCATATTGTTGTTACATAGCATAATGAATTCTGGACAACTAAGTTAAGATGAGGTGTAAGTTCATTTAATGATTAAGAGAACCCCTTGAATTCATGTTCTTAATATATTAATTTACTTGTTTATGATGATGGTAAGCATTATTTAGGCATAACATAATGTAAGTAATAAATTATTGTATCACATATGATTAATATAGCCTTCAAATAACATTCTACTGTATAGAGAATTAAAATAGAATATCCTCGCACACAAGTTTTTTTTTATATTATTCAAATTATTTTGATTTACAGTATGGGAGACTTCCTAAAAACTGCTTCTTAAGAAAACAAGAAATCTTTTATTTGGTTGTGCAATTTAATTATTGAATAATGTTACCTTGTATTGTGTTGACTTGTCGATTGGGTGCTTGGGTGTAGTCTTCTTGTATTTTGATAGTCATTTGGGTCTCCTAGCACATTGGATTTTTCTTTTGGGTTGTTGTTCTAGCTACGTTATGTTGTGCCTTGGTTATTGTCAAGCCCACCACCTTGTGATGGCATGATTCCTAATGCGGAGATCATTGCACACCCCGATTGATAGAAGCGAATGATAACCTAGCCAGAGTCTTGTGCTTCCCGATGTGGGTGTAATGTTCGTTGTAATTAATGTTGGTATTGGTGTTGTAACTTTTGTTTGTTCTTATTCCTCACTCACCATGAAGGTTCAATTTACCTAAGTCCTTTGAATTTGGTTGTGTCTAGTTGATCTTGACGTTGTCCCATAGCTTAGTCGTTCTATTTGTCTTTTGATTCTTGCATGTTTCGTCCAGTTTCATGATGTGCTAATATATCTGCATGCATTGTGTTCAACGTCAAGTTGTGTTGTTTAACTGCTGTCAATGTTTCCTTCATTCTTAAAAAAGAAAAAAAATCTCTTTCCTTTGCATTGCATCGCATGTAGTCGTAACGAATGGGGTCGTTACAATATCATATCATGCATGTCCAAATGATTGTATTTTATACATAAATGAATATGCATAAAAAACGTTATGTCCAAAATGTGGGCATGATAAATAAAGAAATAAGGGTAAGGAATATGGTCCTCATGATAAGATATTGAGGCACATGCCTATAATTCCAAGGATTCAAAGGCTCTTTCATTGCAAACAATTATTCATGTTTTAGGGGTAGCATGCCTCACATATAAGTGAGCCAAGAGTTATGTGAGTCCTACTATATTCAATAGCCATGAAGCATACGTAAAATACATGGATTGATAAATTCAAGGATGAAGTACAAATCCTACAATTGAGCATACATGGATTGATAAATTCAAGGATGAAGTACAAATCCTACAATTGAGCATTGTCATGGATGGAGTTAACCTGTATTCCATCCAAAACACCAAATATGTTATTTATCTAGTGGTAGTGAACAATAAAAATACCCCCCCATGGTTTTTTTTGTGAAAAATGAAAATCTGTGAAGTGAAGATAATCGATGTATACCTCCAACCATTGATAGATTAGTTTAAGAAATTATGGAAAGAGATACATTTATATGATGTATCAAGACCCATTCTAATGGATATTTATTTTACTTTGTATGACATATGTGCATACACAACACACGATTACCCAGGATTAAGATTTTTCTTTGCTAGGCATGTTGATTGATTTTTTTTATATATTTAATGTTATTTGGCATACTTAATTTGGTGCAACTATTTTTTTGAAACTAACGTGCTCTATATAGAATAACATATTTAAGATATAATAAGATAAATATATACAAAACCTTACTTAAATGAGAAAATAAGACTAGATGAAAAAAAAAAAAAAACTTTAAATGAGAAAATAAGACTAGATGAAAAAAAAAAAAAAACTTTCCAACTATTTAAGATAGATCCTAAGAAATTATGCAAGTGAATTCAAACTCGTAAAACTAAAAAATATATATTAATATCCCCTTGAAGGATTGGAATTTATACCTTGAAAATATGTATGAATCCCCTAATTTCATGGACAACATGCCAAAAAAATGTACAAAGGATGATTTTTTTTCAATAGAAGACACTAAGTTTGGGGTTAAGCGGCTCTCAAAAGGAAAATATAAGGAAATCAAAGGTTTCCAAGATGAAATATTAAAATTTGAAGGACCTATCATCATCCCTCACATACATCATCTCTTCAACTTAGTTTTCTAGCAAGGCTTCCCAAAAACTTGAACTCAAATCCTCATTGTACTTATTTTTAAAAGTAGGGTAAAAGTGTTGGAAAACTGAGAGGAGGGGGGGGGAGGTGGGTGCGGGGTGAGGGATGAATCAATATGAGAACTTTTACCACTTTTAACTACAATATATAAACTTCAATTTAATCAATAATATATCATCATTGTATGATCTATGATTGCTTCTAATATATCATGAGAATATAAACGTAATCATCATCCCATCAACAATGTCACATCAAATACACTGATCAACCTGTTTGTTTCATCGATACTCAACCAGATCCTCTCACATGGATCATATATCAAGGAAAACTCTCAAATAGATGTCCAACATCACCAACACATGGCTCTAAAAATAATTTACCAAGATATACCATCAAACATGTGCTATATGACTGATGTACCATATAATAAACCATATTCCAATTATCCAATTTGTGCCTCTAACAATGTATCATACCATCACCAAGGTGTACCATGAAAAATAATTACCATGGAATGCATCAAGCATGTACAGTAAAAACATAAGAATAAGCCTCAAAACTAACACATAATCATAAGCATACATATCATCATGTAGACATCTTGTTGTATCATATAACAAATGAGTAAACCAACATGGGCATCAACAACCTGGTACAAGCATCGCTTCTCAACCTTTCACAAGCCTTTTCACAGATCCATGACTTTCTCCTCTACTGCCTGCAGATACCCATGCTTTAGTCCACTACAAATCGCATACATCCTTGCCCTCCTGACCTATAACCCACAAATAGCTCAGAAACTAGGGTTGCTCACATTTGTTGTAACTCTAAGACTTTCACCTTTTAATTTCCTTCGCAAGATTAGACTTTCTACCTTAGATTTGACCTCGGATTTTCCAATAACAAGATAAACCATATCAATTATTCACTTAAATATATTTAGTATAATTTGTGTGTGAATTACAAATGAGATATTTATTGAGGTGTGTTTATACTTTTTCTTAGTAATCTCTCCTTATTTTATGGATTTCTTGTTACAACCACTTTACCCTTTAATTAATGACTTGTAACCAAATAGGGGCTTCTTGACCATTCTTTGAGGATTCTGACTTCATAAGTCCATAACTCCTCAACCGTAAGGAACCATGTGGAATACCACTTATCATCATAAATGGCATGACAATTAGTATCCATATATGAATGTATTACTTGCATTTACACTATCATTCATGTCCTTATTCCTCAATCAACTTCATGTTCCATAACCACACCTATAGGGATTCTTGTAAAATTCTTCAAATGCACCCATCACACATGTTGACATCAACCATTCTTGTTGACATCAATGACAACTAATTCACCATAAATCTTGATCACAATTTTGGGGTATCTCGAAGTCTCTAAGGGTTCACATCAATGACAACCAACTTTCAAAACCAATTATCCAACAATATCCCCCTTTGACATTGATATAAACACCAACATTGATGGGAAAAATCATGCGCCGATACTCATGCTCCCCCTGTGACCATTACTCCTCAACAATGTTTCTCTCTCCTCCCCTTTGAAATCAATGGAAAAGGGTATCTCTCCTTAGCGTTTCTCCCTCTATCTTCATGAACATGTTATTTCTCTTCTTGTGTTTTAGTTCTCATGTTTCTTTCCATGTTCCTCTTCTCTTTTAATAGAAATGACTGATTCCTGTGAAAGTATACCTTCTCTTAATAATCCATTTCCGACTTCATGTGCTTGACTCTTACTCTTTTTATCTTTCTCTTTCTCTCCCTTTGACATCATGGGAAAAAGGATATCTCCCCATGTCTATTTGTCTCCCTTTGTCTGCATGCTACCAATATTCCTTTCTCTATCTCTTTCTATGATGATTTATCTTCCCTTGAATTCTTTGTAATATGTAGAACAATATGGGACTTCGTGTGCATGTTTCCTCTCCTCTCTTCCAATGCTTCTTATTGTTCATTGGTTCTTCCTCTTGTAACTCTCTAACATATATAAAAATCATTTAAAATTTATTTACTTCAAATATTCATGGAATGTTATGTTAACTGGTTAGACATCAATGACCATATTGTTCAACAATGTCCCTCTCATAATATAGTTTATGATGGAAGTTTCTCTTTCCTTGTTTTTCTATTCCTTTTACTGCATGTCTTCTTCTGATCAACTAATTCCACTTGTCCACTAATTCCATTGATGCCAATAATAAATATGATTTTTCATATATCTATCTAGACCTACCAATGATCTCATAAATCCATCTCTGACCATATGTCATAAGTTTTCCATAACTCTACTACTCAATTGTCCACAATGCTAACTCGTTTTTCATATATTCCTATTTCTCGGACTCGATCGAATATGTCCATTGATATAAAATACATCCTTCAACCTGTAATGAATATATCCCTGCATAAAAGTGTGTCGATGATATTCCTATGATATCTACATGGGAACACATTTTCTTAATCGATCAATATGTCATTTTTTACTTCTGATATTTTACTACTATGAATTTGTCTATGAAAACACTTCTAACTACTCTAAGGATGGTTCTTTTATTTGTAGTAGCTACTACACTCACTCCCTCTCTTCAATATTCATATTTACTGGGAGTCTCCAAGTTGGATGGTTTAGAAAAATACCTTCTTTGATGTAGAGTAATCTTCCTCTTTGTTTATGGATTCATCATTTTATTTTTCATCCTCTTCCTGAATTCCGACATTATTTTCATTTTATTCCTAAATTCTAACTTCATCCTCTTCTTATATTATGACATCTTCCTCTTGGCCTATGAATTCACTATGATCTTGTGCTATTATAAATATTGTGATTACAATCTTTGGGACCTGGTCTTCATTGAACTTCTCTTCTTTTTTTTCCATTTCTTATCCAAACTTTCATGTATTTGACATCATTGTTTTCATTCATGGTAGGCTCTATCGTGCTTCTACAATTTATAGCTATGTGTCCATAGTTTTTTCACTTGTAACATTCAATATTATGTGGAGCCACATAAGCATTTCTTGTTTGTGCATTTCTTCCACAATCCCTGCAATCTATAGCTTTATGTCCAATGTTAGTACAATTAAAACAATGACCATAAGAGAAATTTACATACCTGGGAGTGAATGATCTTCTTTTTGGTGTATTTCTTCTGAATTCCTTCCTTGGTTGATCATGATCTTCTCTTCTATTGTTTCATTCATTATGATTGAAGATTCTTTATTGCTTGAATGTGAAAGGTATTATGTATTCATTCCTTTTTTATTCTTGTTGGCAATGATTCCTTCCTTTGAGAACTTCTTCATAACTCTTTTGTTATGTTTCTTTTGTCATGGAGCTTGAACCTTCCTAAAAATGAACATTCTTGTATCCTAGTCCAGACTTGTCACTATAGGGAATTTCAATATTGAGAATGTTTTCTAACAGTTGAGATTTTTTCAAGTTCTTACTGATATTGTTGACTTCAACTCTCAATGTCACGATTTCCTTTTCAATCTTCTCACACTCTTTTTCTTTCTTTATCATCTGGATCTTCATTAATTATTCCTTTCTCTTTCCTTCTTCAAGTTGGGTTTTCAAGGAGATGCTTTCTTCTTTGAATGATTTTTTTTCCTTCCTTTCTTTCTTCAGCTCAGTTACAACACTGATTAATTCTACCTCAATATCCACTACACCTTCGTATCCACTTCCAAGAGTTACTTTTTTATTTATCGTAGCCATAAAGAGTACTCTTTATGAGTCACTATCGCTTTCATCATCTTCATCATATGAATAACTATATTCTCTTGCATAGATATTTTTATTGAAGACTTTCTTTTTATCTCTTTTCTTATTTCCCTTTTGATATTTATTTTCGTTCTTGGGATCTTCTTCTTCATCACTATTTGATTTAACATTATGAAACTTATTTTCAAAATGACCAATTTTATGACAATTATAAGATTTGAAAGGAATCATACCTTTGTACTTTTTGGTTCCTTTCTTCAACTTCCTTATGAAGTTGCCTATTTCTTCATCCTCATATGAATAATCACTACAACTACAATCTGTGTTTGACTTTTCCTTGTTTTTCTTCTGTCTTCTACTACTAACTACCAAACATATTCCATGTATGCAAGATGTGTCTCTCACAATGTATAATAACATCACCAAGTTCTATCATCCACAATCACTACCATGACATGCCTCAAGCATGTACCATAACAATATAACCATAAGCCTCAAAAGAAACACATAAGCATACCTATGATCATGTAGAAACCCTATTGTATCACAAAACAAAATGAGTAAACCAACCTAGGCATCAATAACCTGGTACAATAATAACTTCTAAACATTTTACAAGCCTTTTCATAGATCCATGATTTGTTCCTCTACTTCTCACCGATATCCATGCTTTCCTCCACTACAACCCACGTACATCTGTACCCTTCTCACTTGTAACCTATAGATACCTCAAAAACTAGGGTTACTCACATTTATCGCAACTCCAAGACTTTCACCTTCGACCTTCCTTCGCATGATTAAAATCTATACCTAAGATTCAACCTCAGATCTACCAATAACAAGATAAACCATATCACTTATTCACTTAAATATATTCAATATAATATGTTTGTGAATGTACAAATGAGAGACTTATTCAGGTGTATTTATACTTTTCCTTTGTAACATGTCTCCTTATATTATGGGTTTTTTAATCCAACCACTTTACCCTTTAATTAATGACTTTTAACCAAATAGGGGTTCTTGACCATTCTTTGGGGCTTGTAAATTTACAAGGCCCAAAATCCTCATCTGTAAGGAACCATGTGAAGTACCAACTATCACCGAAAATGGCATGACGTGAACTATCCATATATAAATGTATTACATGCATTTACATTTTTTTCCAAGTCATAATTCCTCGATCAACTTTGGGTTTCATAAAAAGACCTCTATGGATTCTTGTAGACTTATTCAAATTCACCCATCACACTTGTTGACATCAACCACTCTTGTTGAAATCAATGACAACTAACTCACCATTAATATAGATAACAATTATGGGGTATCTCAAACTTTCCAAGGGTTGACATCAATGACAACAAACTATCCAAACCAATTGTCCAAAAAAAAAAAAGTCCCTCTAATTATATGACCTTTATGATTAACCCCATTTTAGCTAAGCTTTATGAAAGTATTTTTGAAAAGACGATTCGCACATTGCTAGAAAACCATGGAAAAAAAGCTAAAGGCTAGGACAGATTTAGAGGGTACCATTCCATTGTGGACCACCTTTTTATATTTAGGATTATTAAAAAGGAGTGTCGTAACTACAAAATCAATATCCTTTGTGTTGGATTACTAAGAGGGTGGGTGAATTAGTAATAGCGTAATTATCCAATAATGAGCAATAAGAAATGAACATTCACACACATATATAGTACACTAGTGTTTTACGTGGAAACCCAAATCGGGAGAAAACCAC
>CBVK0101384434.1:0-24396 GCA_900067695.1 Picea abies | reverse complement strand
ACCACATACTCATTCAGGAACCCTAGGAAGATCTATGGCAGATGAGATGATGCTCCCTATTTTTAGGGGAGATGGATATGAAGATCCTAATCATCATTGATTCCTATGTGAAGCCATATGGAATATTAAGAATGTCACCGATGAAGCTGTTAAAAGAACTTAGTTTAGTACTACCCTAAAGGATCATGCCCTGAGCTGGTACATGAAGCTTGTCCAAGGACTTGCACAGCCTAAGTCGCTGAATGAGATCAAGAATGTGTTGATTTCAGATTTCAAGAAACCCAAGTCAGAGTCACAATGTATTACAAAGCTGAAAGAGATAAAGCAGAAGGTAGCCAAACCTATTTGGGAATTCGATAAGAGATTCAAGACCTTAATAGGCCGATTGAATTTTCAGATCCCAGATGAATATAATAAGGAATGGTTCATTTCTACTCTTCTACCACACATTAGAGTTCTCCTGATGCAACAGAAGATTGTTTCGCAGGCTGAGGCATTGGAGATCTCCATGAAGCTAGAATCAACCCCTATGGGTGAATCCAACTCAAGTATGAATCATATCTTGAGTCAACTAACTACTTTGTCTCTATAGGTTGAATATATGAATAAAGACAAGGGAAAAGATAAAAGAGAAGACATCTAGTGTGTCAGATGAAGATCATAAGGCCATGATAAGGAACACTGCCCTCTAGTCAATGAATACTTGGCTTCTAGACCTACAAGCTCCTTGAAGCAAGTCACCTTACCCTGGTGTGAGGTATGCAGGAACATACATCATACTAGTGAGTTCTACTACATGAAAAAGTATGTTTAGACACCTACAAATTTGTATTGTACATTTTGTAAGTTTGTAGGACATGATGATAGGGATTGTAGGGCTTATGATCTCATGCATGAAAGGTCAAGAGACATATTTAAGATTTAAGGTGAAGTACAACAAGAAGGAAACATTACACGATATAACTCTCCTAGGAGAGGAAACTTCAATCCTCACGGTGGATTCAGAGGAAGAGGACGATGAGGAGTAATGGGTTGAGGTCGAGGATAGATCATCTGTTATAACTGCGCACAACTAGGACACCTTGCAAGGGTTTGTCAGAACCCTTGTACCACTTCTAGCTACTGCAACTCGTTTCACCATGTTATAGAAGAGTGTCCTATGCTGCTAACTAAGCTTCAGGAAAGACGAGGACCTCAGCAGAACCCGCAAGTGAAACTGCTCTATGTTGAACCTTGTGGAGAAGACCCTAGAGTCGTTGTTATAACAAGAGGAGGTGATGTTATAGGAGAAGAAAAAATGACACAAGGGAAGACTACAGAAGGTTCAGAGATCAGGAAAGCTACAGAGAAGACACAAATGTTTGATGCAAAGAAAGAAAGACAAATGTTTGAGGAATCCAGGAAATAATTTAGAGGAAACCAAGGCTCTGCATGAAAGACAAGACCAGAAGTGAGAGAATATGGAATGGATCTGGCATTTGATCAATTTTCTTTTCCAAAAGAAGGAAAAAAGGTAAGCAAGATCATGGAATGTTTATACACTTGTATTAAGTTGATTCAATATGAAAACGATGTACAAGAGCTATAGAATCTAATCAGACAATATGAGCTAGGAAAGATAGACCCCTTGATGAATAGGTAAGTACACCAAATTGGTAAGAAGTGAAGGACAAATAAGGAATTACATTTAAATGCTCAAATAGGAGAGTAGGAGATAGACTATGTAGTCCTCAACTTAGAGTCGAAGGTCAATGTCATGACAAAGAAAACCTGGGCACTGATGGGAAAACTAAAGTTGATCTATTCCCCTATGAGGCTTAGGATAGTTAACCAACAAGTTGTAAGCCCATTTGGACGATTGGAGCATGTCCCTGTGGACATTGATGGACTGAGAACATTTGCATATTTTAAGGTAGTTGAAATAGTTGATGACAATTTCCCTTACCCTATGTTGTTAGGAATTGATTGGGGCTTTAATAACTCTACTGTTGTTGAATTAAAGAAAATATGTATGAATTTTGAAGGAGACGACCTTAGGGTCATCGCACCTTTAGATCTAGATGAAGGTCAGCGATACACATAACCTATCAAAGATGAAGACCATGCATATGCACTATAAAACATATATAAACTAACAACCATACAAGAGGATTACATTAATCCTACAACTGATGGGAATCTATGTTGGTGAAGTGACAACACGTGCTAATCAGACTTAGAAGAAGCACTGGAGAACTGGAAGAACTAGATGTATGAAGTATCTACAAGGATATGTGTTAGATTAACCAGAGAAGTTTGCGGGATCGGCACAACAGTAAGTAACTTACCCACATTTGATGGTCTGAATCCATTATAAGCCTTCCTATTGGACTTTGAAGCAAGTTTACCAACACAATAGAGGTTTTTGGAAATGGATGAGGCCTTGAAAGCCACACCAGCAAGATGTTGGGGGAAATACAAAAGTAATATTATAGATTGGGTACAATGTCGTACTCTGATGATAACACAATTCTCAGCACAAGTAGAAGGTTGTGAATTTTTCTAGACAGTTCGAAGCTACCCAAATTACCATGTGTGAAGTTGTGAGGAAGCCTGGAGAAACATTGCTCAATAAAAATGGGTACACATATTCATAAACACACTGGAAACGACACCTATCAACTATTGCCTTCAAGCAAAACTGTGCCTCATCACTATAGATTGTAAAGGTATGACTCATAATTTTGTAACCACCTTATTTAACAGTCAATATCCTTTAGTAGATCAAGTACTTTAGGTTGTGAGACATAAATTATTTGAGGAGGTATCTAGCCTTTCCTTAGAATAGGAAGAGGATGAATGGATTGTGCCTCTCCAGAAACTACAAGGCTATTACAACATCAATGTCAATGAAGATGATGATCCAAGGAAGGTGAACATTGCAGAAAAAAAAGGCCTAAGAGATGTGGAAGTAATGGGCGTTGAGCTACCATTTATTGGATAGCCAATCAAAATCAAGAAAGTCAATATTGGAACAGAGAAGACACCAAAGTTTGCAAATGTTTGAGATTATTGGGATGTTGTTACCATTGATAAAATTACAGATTTATTGCATGAATATCAGGACTTGTTTCCAACCAAGTTCACTGATATGAAGGGCATTAAAGGGCCTATGGGAGAGATGAGGATCCATTTGAAGCCATATGTATACCATGCAAATAGATACCTTACATACTTAACCCTAAATATAAGGAGAAAGTGAAGATTGAGCTTGACAGAATGCTAGAAGTAGGAATTATAGAACCTGTCGAAGAGTCAGAGTGGATAAGCCCTATGGTAGTGAAATACAAGAAAACAGAAGAAATCAGGATATGCATAGATCTCAACAAGCTGAATGATGCTTATTTTCATGACCCCTTCCCTACACCATTCACTGACGAAGTGTTAGATAATGTGGGAGGCCAGGAAGTATATTCTTTTATAGATGTATTTTTAGATACCATCAGATCTGGATTGCCAAGGAATACCTCCATAAGACCATGTTTGCAAAAGAATGGGGATCCTACCAATATACAGTGATGCCCTTTAGATTGAAGAATGCCCCAATCATATTTTCCAAGGTGGTGGTCGAAGCATTCAAGGAATTTTTGCATAAATTTTTAGAAGCATACTTTGATGATTGAACTGTTTTTAGCTTATTGAAAAATCACATTGAATGTCTAAGGCTAATGTTGGATAAATGAAGGCAGTGTCAAATTGCTTTGAACCTAAAGAAATGTATTTTATTTTCACCATTTGGCATGATTTTAGGTCATATTGTATGCAAGAAAGGATTGTTGGTAGATCCATCCAATATTTCCATTATAGTTGATCTACGCCCTCCTACGTCATTCAAATAGCTGCACACTTCATTGGGACACATAGGATACTACAAAAATTTCATTAAGGGATATGCTCAGATTACAATGCCCATGGAGAATTTGTTGAAGAAGGATTGTTAGTTTAGTTAGATAGGAGAATGCCAACAGAGCTTTGACACACTAAAACAAAAAATGGTTACTGCACCCATTCTGGTTTTCCCAGATTGGACCAAGAAGTTTCATCTGCATGTCGATGCATAATCCCTTGCATTGGGAGTTTTGTTATCACAACCAGGAATAAGAGACATTGACCACCCGCTATCCTTTGCTAGCAGGAAGTTATATACAGTTGAGATTAATTATACCACAACTAAAAGAGAGGGATTAACCATGGTGTATGCACTGTAGAAATCTTGTCACTATTTGTTGGGAGGACACTTTAAAATCTTTACTGATCACTCCACGATGAAATACCTAGTCAACAAGCTAGTGTTGGGGGCAAGGATATGAAGATGGATTCTTCTGTTTCAAGAATATGATTTTGAGATCATAGTAAATCCAGGGAGAATGAACAAGGGTCCTGACCACTTATCAAGGTTGGAACATGGAGAAGAGCCAACTAGTTTGGAGGATACACTACCATATTCACAACTACTAGCCATTAGAAAGATCGATTACCACTTTGCAGAGATAGTCCAATTCCTATCCACAGGAATGGCACCTACTAAGTACACAATTCCTCAGAAGAAATAGCTAGTGCTGCATGCTGCAGATTTCTCACTTATCGTCGGACATCTATACAAGATGGGACCTCATGAAATATTGAGAAGGTATGTTATGGAGGCAGAATGATCACTGATCCTCGTAGAAGCTCATGAAGGCATCGCGGGAGGAAATTATGTAGGGAAATAAACTGCACAAAAGATTCTTAGAGATGGCCTTTGGTGGCCTACTTTACAATGAGATGTTAAATAGTATTCTAGAGCCTGTGATGTATGCCAAAGGGTTGAGAAACCATACAAAAGAGATGAAATTCCATTAGAACCACAATTGACCCTACAAACATTTGAGAAATGGGCCATTGACTTCGTTGGACCTATAAATCCACCAGGAAAGCGTACAGGAACAAGTTTCATAATTACAACAACAAAATACTTGACTAGATGGGATGAAGAAAGAGTAGTCAAGGACAGTAGTGCAACTACAGTTGTGTGCTTCATATTTGTTGACATCATAACCAGGTTTGGATGCCCAAAGATCCTTATGAGTGATCAAGGAACACATTTCATCAATAATACAGTTAAAGCCTTGAGTGAAGAATTTACAGTCCACCATCAGAAGAGCACACCATACCATTGTCAAGCAAATGGGACAGTTGAAGAATTCAACAAGAACTTGGAGACAAGACTAACCAATATTTGTTGTGTGAACAAATATGATTGGGATTTAAGATTACCCACAGTGTTATGGGCCTATAGAACCACTTTCAAGAAACTAACAATGCAAACCCCCTTTAGGTTGGTATATGATCTTGAAGTTGTTGTTACAATGGAATACTTGGTACCAAGCCTAATAATTGTTTCCTTTACAGATATGGATGACACTAGATCTATTCAAGAGAGGTTTGCGCAGTTGGCCGAAATTGAGGAAGATAGATTCATTGCAGGATTCCATCAACAGGTTCAGAAGGAAAGAGAGAAGGCCTATAATGATAGGCACATCAAGAAGAAGACATTCAAACAGGGTGATTTAGTACTAGTCTATGAAAGCAAGTTCATAAAAAATCCTGGGAAGTTTAAAATGCATTGGCTAGGGCCATATGAGATTCCTCATGTTATAGAGGAAGGAGTTGAGAAATTGAAGACTTGTTGACGGGCGGAAATGACCATCCATCAATTACAAGAATGAGTTTGGTCCGAGGTTGTCTAAGTAACCCAAGGCATTTTGCATAGCTTGTTTTGACGGGTTTAATGGATCTGTTGGCCAATCTAAGAATCCTAAGAGAAACAAAATAAAAGAAAAGAAATAAATAATTAATTATTAAATACTATATATATACGTACATGTGCTCTAATGCGACTATAATAGTTGTATTTAAGAAAAAGATAGATAACTCTCATTTATATACACTATTTACAAGATGTAAGTTTTAATCTAAACTTACTAAACTCAATGTGAAAATGACTGTTTTGAAGAAGCAGATAAAGAAAGAACATAAAAATAATTTTTATTTTTCTTTCATAAGTCTTAAACTAATGGAAGAAAACGTTATGAAACAGAAACGTATAGATAGTCAAAAGCAAAACTTTACGTTCGAATTTCAGTGATAAATAAATAACATAAAAATGAAATTGAGCTAACCTGCTAGTGAGATGATGATATGCATCCAAACATCTTTGTGATAAAAAAACATTTAAACGCCGTGTCCAGGAGGGAAACCTGCAATGAACCTTAAGTTTGTTCTAAATAAATGCAAAACAATTATGTTGGCAGTTAAATTTTAATAACAGAAAGAATGATACCAATAGTTATTGTGATGTCATGATTTCAAGTAACTACATTAAATCTGTTAGCAAATATCCTTGCATTTAATCTTTCAACAAAAAATTAAAGGAGAAATCATGTAATTGAAGTTGAATAGATGATCACATGATTAATATCTGAAGCAATTATTTATGGAAAACATTTATAAGGGAATTATCCCAATAACATAATAAATGAAGACTAAAGCTATCATAACCTATTATTATATCAGGATAAACAAAACTTAAATGAAGACACCATCCACAAGAAGCTAAAGCCGAAATGTGCATTGATATTCCATTAAAGTCCGTAAATCAAACCTCCATCCTCTACCCTAGGCGAGGATGCCTTCATTACAAAAATATCTAATATTTAAAGAGTTCATTCAAGATAAACATCTTATCTTGTGGGATAAGATTAAATCTCAAAATGATTTACTAATTACAAAATAGAGGGTAATAGAACCACTCCATATCACACTATATCTCTCAAAACTATAAAAAGCTAGTTTCTGTTTACAAAAGATGAGCCAAAGAAAGGGATAATAAGATAAAAAATTGTCCATATAATCAGATCACCACTAGCTACACGATATCCTGAAAGGAAAAATGAAAATAAAGGAGTTTAGATATTATTCTAACCAATAATTTCAAAAAATTTGAATGAGAATAGACTGGCTACAGAATCAGCTGATTCTGTAGTTAGTTTTATTTTAACAACATAAATCTAATTAAATCTATATTAATATAAAAACTAAAAATACAACTAAGATAAACAAACAAATCTTTACCTCTTAACTGCATGCTAAATTTGACTCATAAGACCTCAAAGTTAACTACTACTATAACACGCTCAACATTCTTTATTATTATGTTTCCAAACCTTTTCAAGTGCTTCCCTTGACTTTGAACACTAAAATTTAGTCTGTGATTTTCACTCATTAATGAGTCGATCTGAGTGGTGAGGGTTTTGATCTGCAGTTGAAGGGAAGTTATATTTGTGTAATATTTGTCGATCCAAAACAAACAAACCTCACATTGTCGATCTGGAACAGTTGTTTGAGAATATCCATGGTCATGTGTCAAAATGCTACCACTATTATCTGTAGGTTTTTTACCGAGTTTGATCCCTGGAAAACCTTTTCTATGCTTCAAGAATAGTCGCAGATTGTCTACGAAATCATAGGTCTGGCTGAGATCTGGTTTTAGGTAACTTGTGTATTCTTTTGCCAAGAATTTCTCGATCTCAGAATCGGAGGTCTCATGGACCTCGATCTCTTTGATCGAGCTCATATGAGACTTTGATTTATTTTGTATACTCCTAGAAATTAATATCTATGCCCTTTTGTTTTTAAACCCTACATCCGAGTCATATTTAGACAGTTTGTGTGAGGGATTTTTCACAATTTTTGCAAAGGTGTTAGGATAGGTGTATTGTTTATGGTCATGAAATTCATAGGCTCTTGGATCAGAATATTGTTGCTTAGACATAGGCTCATCGAGCGTGGCCTTATGATAGGGTTCCTTGAATGAGTAGATTGTTTTTTCAATGGAAGGGATTGGGGTTTCTTATAACATGGTGTTATCAACCTCTACGGGGATAGGTATAACAAAGCCATTTGAGATAGGAAAGTTTCCCAATCGTCACCCTGCAATTTTAAATGATGAACTAACAACATCCTTATCAATCCATGATGAAACAAACTGGAATTTAAACACTCTCTCTTATACCTCTTGGCCATCTTATATAAACTTCTCAATAAAAAAAAAGGCATATTCAACTGGAAACCAATGAAGTTCATTAAAAGTCTTATGTGATACAGAAAAATGAGGCCAAAGCGACCCTCGCATGTAACGAATTGTCTCAAGATTGGTAATAAACCATACCACATGTTTTTTAACAGAGATATAGGCATACCTTTATCACAACACTGGATCTTCCTATAAGTAAAGAACAAACTCCAGGGCACCTCCTCTATCTTGGAATTCTTAAACCATTTTTTCCTGCTAAGTGGAAGATCTATTGCCTGTCTTAAAAACTCCTCAGTGATTTCTACTTGAATGTCACCTACTTTGGCTCAGCATCCATCAAAAGAGAGGGTGAATTCCTGGGCCACTTGAAAATTGTAAACTTGAAATTTCTCAAGAAATTTGAGCCATCCTTGACCCTTGAGGTCTTCCCTTGCATCATCATACAGGAGCAGGGTTTTCAAGCCATTTGGTTCGACACAAACAACAGGGGCCATGTGGATTTTTACAAGCAGTCACGGTGGTAACATAAATCACTGTGAGCATGAAGGCTTTCATAAAACAGAGAGAACCAGGGATAAAACCATGGAAGCAAAACCCTCGCGTGAATTAAATGGAGGAATAAAGGGTTTCATAAGAGAATCGGGCATTTTGTGTAATGAATCGTTGAGGATACAGAACAAAACCCAACACTTAAGTTGAAATGATGGACATGTCATTTTTAAACTTCCACTATCAGCAGAGTACAAAATATGACCAGATGTGTTCAAGTATCGTCACTATGTAAAGGGTGGAGTTTCTCATTATAAGGTTAAGAAAAGAGGTGTTTGAAAAATCACAAAATAATGATCATAGAAAGGATCTACAAAGAATTATACATGGAACAAAGTCACAACCTAACATCATTCGATTCTCGGTGTATCATTCAAATGTCCAAATTAGACCTTATAACATTGAGCAATTTAAAAACAACCATTTTATTGACATGAGATAGGCCTTAAAGAAAAATATAATCCCTAAAAAGGTTTATATGAACATTTATTCTCCTAGGGAAATAAACCTTCAATTCAAATGAAATAAATTCAAAAGTTTCAATGCTTCGTTCATGCTTTCAGTCACGAATGAAGCATGAAAACAAGAACTAGGAAAAATAGAAACCTTTATAGCCCAAGACTCATCTTTCAAGTAGCAATGTCCATATGATTAAGTCGAGGCAACTACGAAATTTATTGTTCGTTTCTTTAAGAGGGGAAAATATTGTGGGGTTGCCAAGAATGACGACTTGCTAGGAGAAGCAGTTATCTATGTATCATCGATGAGTTCAGGTTAGGATTGTTAGAATGATTGCAGATCAAATAACAAATAAAGGACATCAAGCATCTTAACAATCATTACATGGTCCAACTTTAGACATCTTTCTATTAAAATGAAATTTGGTGACAATTTTTTAAAAATGAGAGCCACAATGTTCAAGTCAATGGCTCCGATACTGATGATAGGGCCACTGCTACCAGCAGGCATCCATAGCCTCGACAGGGATGTCAATTAACCCACTCTGACACCTCTGTCCTGTCCAAGAAATTTCAATTCAAAATGCAAGATGCTTATGACCAACATCCAAATTTATACCTGAAAATTTTTCTTGAACCCGACATTGCTTCGTTTTCGCAGGCCTATTCAGTACCCCGACGAAGTTGTCTTGGAATCATGCTTTCATTTACCCACTTCCAGCAAACATGTTCAGTATCCCAACGGGTTTACAAACATTTCCCACAACTCTTGAGAAATCATTCACAATTTGGTATAATTTTAAAGACATTCAGAAGAGCGGGGTGACGCTAAAAATTCCAGTTTTTACAAGACTTGTTATTTTCCAGACTTTTAATTTTTCTTTGATAACCTTCATCATGATCTGAAAATAGTTTATAGATGAAACTAATTGTTTGAGGAGAGGAAGGAATCCTTGAGTTTCTTTCTTAAAAGAAGGGACAACATAAAGATCTTTTAATGATAGTTGTGTCTGCTCATAATTGCAAACTGAAGCCATGAAATCAATTATGAACAAAAAAACCTCTTTAACTACTCTGTGTTTTAGGAAATTACAATAGTTGACACTCTGACAGTCCTTGAAAACTATTTTAAGATGAAGCATTATTTTTTCCTTCTTTGAACTAAACTGTGACACATACATGTTTTATCTAGAAAGAGATAAAAACAAACAATAAAAGAAAATCAAAGCAACAAAAACCAGAAAACAAAACAAAACAAAACAATATGTGAAAAATATTCATCTAGGAATCGTCATGAAAAATACCTTTTAACGGCTTCACCATTCACCGGGAAGGTATATGGATGTCCCTCTAAATTCTGCAAGCGGAAAGAGCTGGGACCTAGTTTCTCAACGACCAAGAAGGGCCCTAACCATAAATTTTGGAACCTGGAATGTTCCCCTTTTCCTTCATGAGGTTTATCCCATTTGAGCACTAAATCTCCCACCTCGAAATTCCTATACGAAGAAGAACTTGAATCAAACCAGATTTTAACAATACGTTGATGTTGATTCAATCTTTCTTTTGCTTGTGTTCTCAGTTCCTCTAATTTCAACAAAGTGTTAATGTGACTTTCAAGAGGAGGACAATTCTCTTTCTAAACTTTCTGTGATAATTGTAGTGAGGGAAGTAGGACATGAGGAGGGAGAATTGATTCTCTTCTGTAAATGAGAAAGAAGGGGGAATTACCAACAACGATTTTTAGAGTCACACTATTAGCCTAGATTGCATTAAAAAGTGTGTTGTGCCAATTTTTGTGGTTTTCGAAAACTGTCCTCTTGATGATTTTGATCAGGTTTTTGGTTTGTCGATTCTGCCAAACCATTTCCTTGAGGGTAATAGCTAGCAGAATATTTTAGTTTTATCCCTTTTTCCAAAGAAAAGACACTCATATCATGGGATGAAAAATAGGAAGCATTATCGAAGACCAAACATTCAGGAATACTGAATCAAGTAATAATGTTTGAATTAATGAAAGATATTACCTGAATGGTGTTTACCACTTTTAATGGTGCAGCCTCAGACTGTCTGGTAAAATAGTTCATCGATGTAATGATGTATTTATGCTGCTGCGAGGATGTGTGGTTGATAGGGACAATGATGTCAAGACCCCATTGTTGAAAAGGGAAATCTATTGAAACAGGTTGCAGCGAGAATGCTGCCTTCTGGACTTGTCTAGAAGTCGTTTGGCAGATTATGCATTTACGACATCATGTATGGGAATCTTTGAACAGTGTGGGACAATAGTAACCTTCTCTTAATACTTTGTGAGTAGTAGTGTCTCCACCGAAATTCCCACCAGCTTCTCTTGCATGCAATTCAGATAACACTTTATTTGCTTCATCTCTTTCTAGACAATGCATAAGGACTTCATCAAAATTTTTGTGGAATAATATGCCATTTACTAGATAGAAAGAGGAAGATTTTAGTCTTAATGCTATTCTCTTTTTCAGATCAAGATGATGAGGAGAAAAACCATGTGTTAGATAAAACTTAATGTCATCAAACCAAGAATTAGCAACATCTTGTGCACAACAAATTTGACTTTGACGATGTTGATTTTCAGTTAAAACATTAATTTGACCCTGTCGCTCTTCAACTGAATTGACCACTAATTTACATAAACCTTGGCCTCTAACAATTTTCATAGGGGTAATCTTGAGGTCATACTCTTGTAACAATGTCATCCAGTTTGCCTGTTTTTCACCCAGTTCTTTTTGTACTAGCAAGTTTCTGACATTAGGGTAAGGCACAATGACTTTAGTTTTAGATTTCAGTAGATATGATCGAAAATGTTTTACTTCTTTAAAAATAGCGTAAGCCTGTTGATCTACAACTAGGTAATTAATCTCTTCTCCCTTGAATGATGAGCTCGTAAAGGAAATGGGAATTTCTTTGTTTTCATCATTATTTTGGGTCAGCGTAGTGGGATAAGATCGATCAGAGGTGAACGTATAAAGAGTGAAATCTTGTGAAAAATCAGGGCTCATTAGGGAGGGAGCCTCCACTATGGATTTTTTTATGGAGTCAAAATCTTGACTTTTCTATGGTTCCCAATGATATTGAACATCCTTTTTTATTAATTTTTGCAATGGCCTCACCATTTCTGAGAAGCATGGGACAAACCTTTTGAAAAAATTTATTTGACCTAGAAAAGATTACATAGAGTTTTTGGAGGAGGGGAGAGGAAGTTTGGAAATGACTTGAGTTATTTCGGGATCAATGATCATCCCTTCATTGGATACTATGAATCTGAGAAACTTGCCTTGCTCGATTTCAAATACATATTTCTTAGGATTTAGAGAGATGTCATACTTGTGACATTGTTGCAGAACGAATATTAGATGGGATAAGTGATCTCTCTTATTTTTGGAGAAAATAGTGACGTCATTGAGATAGACCACTATGGATTGATTGATGAGACCGTGAAAATAAATATCGATTTCTCTCTGGAAAGTGGCCCCGACATTTATAAGCCTGGAAGACATCTTTCTATAGGTGTAAGTACCCCATGGGATACAAAAAGTGGTTTTCAATTGGTCTGGGAGAGACATAAGGACCTGGTTGTACCCTGAAAGACCGTCTAATAGCGACAATCTTTTAGAACTGGATATGTGATGGAGAATTTATTCCATTGGAGGAACAAGATAATTGTCTTTGTCAAACTCTCGGTTTAAGTTTTGAAAATCAAAACAGAGTTGAATTTCACCACTTTTCTTCCTTACAGGGACAATATTAGACACCCATTGTGTGTGTCTTATTGGGAAGATTATCTTTGCATTCAATAGTTTGTTTAGTTCTTTATTGACCATTGGTTCAAGCTTAGGGTGCATCTTTGTCATCTTCTGCTGAAAAGGTTGAGTCTTGGGTTTCATGGGGATGATGTGTTGTATAATGTTAGGGTTAACATTTTTTAAATAATCATATGTCCAAGCAAAGATATCCTTGAATTCTTTAAACAATTTTATAAAGGCTGACTTCTCTTGCTTGGAACATCCCATTCCTAGATTGATACATTGTGGATTATCTTTAGTCCCTATATTTATTTTTTCATGGGTCAAGGAAGAACTATTTGTTTTACAATTTACCGATTTCCTGAATTTGTCATGAAAATCATAAAACTTTTCTAATCTTACCACGGATTTAGGGATAGAATTTACCAGATCTGATGTTGATTGGGAGACCTTGGGTCCAATATTACTGTAAAATTGTGGAGATCTTCATCATGGGTTCCCTCATTGATAACCACACCTCAGAAAGTGTCCTCCATGTGCAAAAAACTAATGAATTGTTGATCATCATAAAACACTTTCCAGTTAGTGACATTGTCTGGGACTGATGGTCTGAACAGCAACTCATTGGAAAATGCATTTGGAGAAAGACCTTCCGAAGGAAAAAGTTTGGAAGCGACATTAGCTAACAAGTCAGCCTCAAAGTTGTTTAATCTTGGAATGGACTTAATGTTAAGTGCGAAAAATTTGTGCATTAGATTCCATACCTCAGCTTGATAAATTTTCAAGTGTGGTGATAGGCAATGTATGAAATTTCTTACCTGTCTGACCACAATTTTTGAATCACCAAATACCATTAAATTATGTACATTCATATCTACTGTCTTTTTGAGTCCTTGCAGAAGTGCCTCTTATTCGGCGGTATTGTTTGTACATTCAAATTCTAATCGGCATATGATCAGAGTTTGATTACCTGTTGGGTCGATGAGCACACATCTTGCACCAACTCCTTTTTTAGATTTAGATCCATTGAAGTAGAGAGACCATATGTGAGCTTCATCATCCGTATTAGGCACATTAGGTAGAGTTGTTGACTATATGCATGTCATGAGTTTTGACTGTTGTTCTGGATCAGTGATGATGGAAATTTCCGCCATGAAGTTACCGAAAAAGGTGTTTGTTCCCTGCATTTCGAGTGAATTAGTGGAAGCAGTAAATGATTCATTAGTGTCATTTAAATCGATCATGGTGTGCTTGAGGTAACACTCATGATTAATCCTAATTCTGTTAGGCTTTCCATTATCTGGCAGCCACAAATGGGATCAGTCTGTCGCAAAGTATCCATGCAACTATTTAGACCAATCCCTACTTAAAAATAAACCATATACTTTAGGGATGTCAACAACAATGATATCAATAATCTGGTGAACCTTAGGATTAGAGGATAGCCTAACAAGTACATTTTTTAATTCACCAATTACCTTAACATTCCTCTAATCAAGCTGAATGATTTTTATACTGGAAGGTTGAACTTCAACATTGATTTTTTGGCAGACAGACAAAGGCATCACATTTGATGATGCGCCATAATCTACCATGCAGTTATGTACATTTCTATTGAAAATTTCAAAAGTTAATAAAAAAGGTGGGACATTTTTGCGAGTATTAACAACAAAACTTTGTTGGTTTTTAGTCGTTGTCCCTGAAATTGCTTTATCTACATTTGATACAGTTTTTACAGTGAGGTCTATTTTATTTGAGGGTTCTAGTGTTGTTTTAGTAGGGACCTTTTGAGGTGTTTTAGCACTATTTTCTGCAATTTTCTTGTTGTTTAGATTGTTGTTTTTGTTTTTTTCTGCAATGTTCTGAAGCATTTTCTGCAGAAGAAAAGGAAATTTCAAAAGTTCATAAACACAAATATTAGCTCTAAGTTTCTTTAGGTCTTCAATCAAATCATATTATAAACTTGGAGTTGTTGAATTTTGTTTTGTTTCAATTTGTTTAAATTGTTTCTAAGGCGCATTAGTTCCTATTTTAGAAGAGGGTTGATTCTGAGTTTTACTTCTGGTATTGTAAGGATGGACAGTTTCAAAATTAGCTTGAAAGATACTGTTGGAAAAATGCCCAAAGATATCAGGAGAAGAGTCCTCTTCTTCATTTGTTTCTTGTTCAACCAGATCTTCATAATTCTCAAGGGGAACTAAATTATCATGTGTTTCAAGGATTGTCTATACAATGTATTGTAATCTTTCGAAATTTAGGCCTTTAGCATTTGGGTTTGGCCAGTTTGAGGGAAAAGGTTTTCTAAAAGGAGGTTTAAAAGTTGTTTTTTTTTAATATGCTTCCTCAACTAATATCCTTAAGTCTATGACTTGATTTGATAATTTATGGATGAACTTTTGTAAACTTTCCAAATCTGATATCTCCGATTGTGTTTTGGTTTGGGGTGGTCTAGGAAGAATTTCTATTTTCTTCTGAGAAGACAGGGTAATCTCTGCCTCGTTACTAAGATTATCTTTTAGGCTTAAAATATCTTTTTCGATTTGGCTTGCCTCCTCGAAGGCTTCTAGTAATGTTGCCTTCTTATACCTTTTAACCCAAAGTGCTACACTCTGCTGTCAGGCTTTGGTGTAATATGCGACAATGAGATTTTCAGTGGGCATTGAATCAAAGGGGATATAATTTTTTAAAGTGAGGAACCTTTGGTTAAAATATTTTATTTTTTCCTTAGAGTTCATCTTTAAGCTGGAGAGTTCCATGACTAAGACTTTGGGAGATTTATCATCTCTGAACTTCTCAAGGAAATAGGACTCGAATTTGTCTCAAGATACAATGGTGTGGGATTGTTGGGAAAAATACCATGTAGAGGCATTGCCCTCAAACATATAAGGAAAGAGTCTACATACTACATATTCATGTTCTACACTTCGGAGTCTAGTGTCTAGCATTAATTTCTTTATGTTATCCTCGACAATTTTCTTAGAGTCTGGATCGAATTTAGGTAGCCATTTCTCCAGGTGTTTAGGAAAAGGGTGTTGGGGTCCAGGTATGGCCACATCTTAATCGAACCAAGGTCTCGTGGGATTTTTTTGATTTTCCATGGGCGTGGGTAGTGTTGAACGCTTAGATGGTTCAAATGAAGAATGTCCTTCATCACATGAATCCTCTCCTGAAGAGGAAGGAGATGAATGAGGTGGTGAAGGTGGGATACCAGATCCTCCGTCCGTAGGAGTGGGGATGTGATCTAGATCTGTAGGGTTTAGGAGCAAACTAGTACCTTCAAGTTTCTCTTTGATATCAAAGAAATATAGAGGTTGATTCAGTGGCTGACCAGGTTGTCCAATACGATCCAAAGAATCGTGTGTCCTTAGTAGTGATTGGCGAACAATTTCTTGTACATCGAACCCTTCAGGGTTTGGTGTTACTGTCTCAATAGTAATCTATGGATTTTTTTTTGAGGTAGTTGTTGTTTGAGAGGTAACGTTGTTTTCAGAATGAATCCTTGTTACTATAGGGGAGCGAGTGTGTGGGGGAGGATTATTGTGACTTCCACATGCCATCAATCATATTCAAGCCATACCTCTAGTGCCATTTGTTGACGGGAGAAAATGACCATCTGTCAATTGGAAGAACGGGTTTGGTCTGGGGTTGTCCAAGTAACCCAAGTTGTTTGGTATAACTCGTTCTGACAGGTTTAATGGCTCTGTTGGCCAATCTAAGAATCCTAAAAGAAACAAAATAAAATAAAATAAATAAATAACCAATTACTAAATACTATATATATATGTGTGTACATATGATCTAATGCGACTGTAGTAGATGTATTTAAGAAAAATATAGACAACTCTCATTTCTATACATTATTTACAAGCTGTAAGTTTTAATCTAAACTTACTAAACTCAATGTGAAAATGACTGCTTTGAAGAAGCAAATAAAGAAAGCACATAAAAATATTTTTTATTTTTCTTTTATAAGTCTTAAACTGATGGAAGAAAATGTTATGAAATGGAAATGTATAGATAGTCAAAAGCCAAACTTTACATTCGAATTTCAGTGATAAAAAAATAGCAAAAAAATGAAATTGAGCTAACCTACTAGCGAGATGATGATATGTATCTAAACATCTGTGTGATCATAAAACATTTAACCACCTTGTCCATGAGGGAAACCTACAATAAACCTTAAGTCTCTTCTGAATAAATGCAGAACAATTATGTTGGCAGTTAAATTTTAATAATAGAAAGAATGATACCAATAGTTACTGTGATCTGATGATTGCAAGTAATTACATTAAGAAAAATTTGTTTGCAAATATCCTTGCATTTAATCTTTCAACGAAAATTAAAGGAGAAATCATGTAATTGAAGCTGCATAGATGATCACACAATTAATATCTGAAGCAATTATTTATGGACAACATTTATAAAGGAATTATCCCAATAACATAATAAATGATGAAGACTAAATCTATCAAAACCTGTTATCATATCAGGATAAACAAAACTTAAATGAAGACACCATCCACAAGAAGCTAAAGACGAAATGTGCATTGTTGTTCCATTAAAGTCTATAAATCAAACATCCATCTTCTACCCCAGGTGAGGATGCCTTCATTACAAAAATATATAATATTTACAGAGTTCAGTCAAGGTAAACACCTTATCTTGTAGAAAAGATTAAATCTCAAAATGGTTTACTAATTACAAAATAGAGGGTAATAGAACCACTCCATATCACACTGTATCTCTCAAAACTATAAAAAACTAGTTTCTATTTACAAAAGATCAGCCAAAGAAATGGCTAATAAGCTCAAAAATGGTCCATATAATCATATCACCACCAGCTACACGATATCCTAAAAGGAAAAATGGCAATAAAGGAGTTTAGATATTATTCTAACCAATAACTTCCAAAAATTTGAATGAGAATAGACTGGCTACAGAATCAGTGGATTCTTTTGTTAGTTTTGTTTTAACAACATAAATATAATTAAATCTATATTAATAGAAAAACTAAAAATACAACTAAGATAAACAAACAAATATTTACCTCTTAACTGCATGCTAAATTTGACTCATAAGACCTCAGAGTTAATTACTGTTGTAACACACTCAACATTCTTTATTATTACATTTCCATTCCTTTTCAAGTGCTTCCCTTGACTTTGAGCACTAAACTTTAGTCTGTGATTTTCACTCATCAATGAGTTGATCTGAGTGGTGAGGGTTTTGATTTGCAGTTGAAGGGAAGGTATATTTTTGTAATATTTGTCGATCCAAAACAAACAAACCTCACAATGTGGATCTGGAACAGTTGTTTGAGAATATCCATGGTCGTGTGTTAGAATGTTACCACTGTTGTCTATAGGTTTTTTACGGATTTTGATCCCTGGAAAAACTTTTCTATGCTTCAAGCATGATGGTAGATTGTCTACGAAATCGTAGGTCTAGCTAAGATATGGTTTGAGGTAACTTGGATCTTCTTTTGCCAAGAATTTATCGATCTCAGAAGCAGAGGTCTCATGGACCTCAATCAATTTTATCAATCTCATATGAGACTTTGATTTATTTCATAGACTCCTAGAAATTAATCTCCCTGCACTTTTGCTTTTAAACCCTACATCCGAGTCATTTTTATACAGTTTCACGAGTGCCTGTTCATGATTTTTGCAAAAGTGTTAGGACAGGTGTACTGTTCATGGTCATGAAATTCAGAGGCTCTTGGATCAACATCTTATTTCTTGGACATAGGCTCATCGATCACGACCTTATCATAGCGTTCTTTGAACGAGGATATTGTTATGTCAATGGAAGGGATTGGGGTTTCTTCTAACATGGGCTTATCAACCTCTACGGGGCTAGGTGTGACAAAGCCATTTCGAGATAGGAAAGTGTCCCAATCATCAACCTGCAATTTTAAATGATGGACTAACAACATACTTATCAATCAATGATGAAACAAATTGGAATTTAAAGATTTTCTCTTATACCTCTTGGCCATCTTATATAAACTTCTCAATAAAAAGAATATCATATTCAACTGGAAACCGATGAAGTTCATTAACAGTCTTATGTGATACAGAACAATGAGGCCAAAGATACCATGACATGTAATGAACTGTCTCAAGATTGATAATAAACTGTGCCACCTAGTTTTTAATAGAGATATAGGCATACCGTTATCATAATACTGGATTTTCCTAGAAGTAAAGAACATACTCCAGGGAACCTCCTCTACCTTGGAATTCTTAACCCATTTTTTCCCGCTAAGTGGAAAACCTGTTTCCTATCTTAAAAACTCCTCAGTGATTTCAACTTGAATGTCACCTACTTTGGCTCGATGTCCATCGAAAGAGAGGGCAAATTCTTGGGCTACCTGGAAATTGTAACCTTGAAATTTCTCAAGAAATTCGAGCCAGCCTTTACCCTTGAGGTCTTCCCTTTCGTCATCATATAAAAGCAGGGTTTGTGAGCAATTTGGTTCGACACAGACAATAGGGGCCATGTGTATTTAGACAAGAAGTCATGGTGGTAACATAAATCATTGTAAGCATGAAGGGTTTCATAAAATATGAACAACCAGGGCTAAAACCATGGAAGAAAAACCCTCATGGGAATTAAATGGAGGAACAAGGTGTTTCATAAGAGAATCGGGCATTTTGTGTAATGAATAACTGAGGGTATAGAAAAAAGCCCAAGACTTAACTTGAAATCATGGACATGTCATTTTCAAACTTCAACCATCAGCGGAGTAGAAAATACAACCAGATGCATTTAAGTATCATCATTGTGTAAAAGGTGGAGTTTCTCATTATAAGGTTAAGAAAAGAGGTGTTTGACAAACCACAACATAACGACCATAGTAAGGATCTACTAAGAATTATACATGGAACAAACTCACAGCCTAACATCAATCGATTCTTGGTGTATCATTCAAATGTCCAAAGTAGACCTTATAACAATGAGCAATTTAAAAACAACCATTTTATTGACATGAGATAGGCCTTAAAGAAAAATATCATCCTTAAAAAGGTTTATATGAACATTTATTCTCCTAGGGAAATAAACCTTCAATTCAAATGCAATAAATTCAAAAGTTTCAATGCTTCATTCATTCTTTCAGTCATGAATGAAGCATGAAAACGAGAACTAGGAAAAATAGAAACCTTTTGTAGCCCAAGACTCATCTTTCAAGTAGCAATGTTCATATGATTAAGTGGAGGCATCTATGAAATTTATTATTCATTTCTTTAAGAAGTGAAAATATTGTGGGGCTGCCAAAAATACTCTAAATGGAGAATGGAAGGAAGGTTTAGTGAATGGGAGCCGGTTGAAGTTGTACTATGACAACTAGCTGCCTCGCATCTCTCAGTAGAAGCATGAAGAAAATGGTCTAGGTACTAGGTGCAGTTGAAACTGGGTACCAAACATAGAAAAGATAGTCTGCATAAGGGATGGAGTGGATGCAAAGAGCATAAGGCAAAGACTACATGATGCAGACCCCCTATCCCTCCTAAGGGTTGTGTGACCTCCCGGTCAGGATCTTTGATTCAGGAGCCAAAATAGCTCTCTCTTGGTTCTGAGTTGGAACCCTTGACACTAATTCCAAAGGACCTTGTCTGTGTTTTCCATGTGAATCACCACTAGGCATGAGCCTAGAGTCCACAAGACCGTAGGTGCGACGACAAGCTTAGCCCAAAAGGTGCGCCTCATTTCGGTGTTTAGGGATTTCCGATGCAATAGTTCCCCGACATAGATCCATCTAAGTCCCAAAACTCTGATGAGGGATAACAAATTTTATCTCCTCCCTTTTCCCAACTCACGTGACCACACACCCATGACCACAAGCTTTACCACGAAAGCACGTTGCGGTTTGCAGTATCAGAACCTACGATATAAGATCCCTGACCCCTCCAAATCATGAATTCCTAAATCACAATGATGAAAGATCTACGGCTCTAGTCCCTCTTGGACCAACGGCCATCATTATTTCGATGTTTCACGTTTTGTGACTTCACCCTACACGAAATCTATTAGCTCCTCCATCTGGTCACCAAAATCATGAAATCTCCCCTTAGTACAGATCAATGGCTCTAGGCCTTCAAAGATTTGATGGCTCTGATATTTTCAGGGTTCCACAGGTCGAGAGTCCCATGCCATTGACCCTTGTACTCCCGGTTGCCGAAATGCCGAAATATTGAGGTGCTTGATCAATGGCTCACAATGCCCTCCAGATATACGCTCAGATCTCTTACCCTTCAGTAACCTCGTCACAACTCCACTTGATCCAATGGCTTGCAGGGTCTCACGTTCCTCCTCTAAGTTCTCCACTGTCCATTCATATCTTTGAGATCTGTCCTCTTGGAACTACATAGTGTTAAAGCCTGTGCACCTACCTCAAATCAAATAGTCTATGAGATTCTCCACCATGATCCAATGCTCGATGGCATTCTTCCTCCTAATATTTTTACTTTCTTCAAACCTAGAATATTTTCTAAGACTTTGAAGGCTCAACCTTCACTTTTTCTAGGGAATGGGTTCCTAGATCTCGATAACACTTTTCAACGTGTTATTCCTCCTGAGATTTGTTTGGTTCAAACTTCGATTTTTCACGCACTCCTTGCGTTTGAGGGATGTTGATAACTCAGATCCACGATATTTCTCGCAAATAAATTCCTCTTGATTTCCTTGCATTCCTCTTTGGCTTGATGCACACCTTTCCGAGCTTCAAATAAAGAGAAACAATTGAAACTGAAAACTAGCAGTCACAGGTCTGTTCTCCACTATGGAGATTCATTCACTTGTTCATGAAAACAAAAATAACAGAAAATCACAAATAACATTCACACACATGCATTTGGATCAATTTTCCTTCTGTTATATTCAAAAGTGTCAAAATGGCTACAAATTACAGTCAAACTTCGGTGACTCAAAAACTGATATCTCTTGCTAACTCGCAGTTTTCTCTTACAACTAATTTCTCTCTGTATTGTCACTCTCCTTGTTTTCCTCAACATCCCTAACTTCTAATTAACTCAAAAAATTATATGGTTTCCCCTAGCTACCGGTCTACCCTAAGATTCATCCTGCACTATCTTATTCCAGTCTCAATCCAGATCCAAAGTGGGAACTCCTGCTCCATTTGCATATATTGAAACGTGCCTCAGAGGGTAAATTTCGACACTGGTTCAAGCGTGCCTCCAAAGGTAAAATCTGGTGCTGAGTTAAGGAAGATTTCAAAATTGTCCACAGCTACCAATGTTGAAGTTCTGGAAGAAATCCCATGTGTTGAGTGGTCTTGCTTATGCATGCTTGCCAATGATGCTCCTGCATCATACTCCTCTTGAAAAAAATTCATGGACTCCTGTCCATGATCTCCTCTACTAATTTTCCCTACTTCTAGATAGTAGCTTCATTTTCCCAACTGGAATCTTCAATTGGGTTTCCCTTCCATTTGACCAGATACTCAAAATAATTTTTCCTTCTGGTATTCTTTCTAATCCTTTGATCAACAATTTTCTCCATCTGCGGATTTTCTACCACAGGGATCTGTTTCTCCCACTGAATTTGTCCTTGATATTCTGACCCTTTTGTGTCATCCTTCCTATAAGGATACAGATCTGAAACATTGAATATGGGCAAAATTCCCACACCATCTGGCAGATCAATCTCATAGGCGTTTGCATCAAACTTCCTCAAGATCTTACAGGGTCCTATCTTTTTCATCTTCAACTTGTTGTATGTTCTGCTATGGAACCTTTCCTTCCTGAGATGTGATAAAACCTAATATCCTACTTCAAATTGAATTTCCCTATGATGTTGATCAGATCTATTCTTTTACTTATGGTTAGAACTCTGCAACTATTTTCTAATGTGGCTATGGAGTTTCTGCATTTCAGCAACAAAATATTCTTCTCCAGTGCTTCTGATCTCATCCTGCTCCAAGTCTCTCAACTTAGATACTCCTCTTGGTTGCATTCCATATAATATTTGGAATGGGATCCTTCCAGTGCTCCTGTTTGGTGAATCTTTGTATGCAAATTTTTCTTGTCGAAGAATCTGATCCCATTGATTATGATGTTCAGTGACTAAACTCTACCACCTCAATCTGCCCATCTGTCTGAGGTTGATAAGTTGAGCTGAAGGAAAATTTTGTCCCCATATTCTTCCACAGCGTCCTCTAAAAGTGACCAACAAATTTTGTGTCTGTTTCTGATACAATTCTCCTAGGTAGGCCATGAACTCTCACAACTTCCTTGAAAAACAAATTTGCAACATGTGTTGCGTCACTGGTCTTTTGGCATGGGATGAAATGTGCCATATTTAAAAATCTATCCACCACCACAAATATGGAATCGAATCCTCTTTCTATTCTTGGCAATACCAACACAAAATCCATGCTTATTGCATCCTAAGGCCTCTTTGGTCTTGGTAATGGTTGATACAACCCAGTGTTCTATCTTTTCCCCTTTGCATGTTAGCAGATCCTACATTTGTTCACTAACTTTATCACCTCTTTTCTCATACTTGGCCAATAGTATGAACTTCTCAACTGTGAAAATGTTTTACCATGTCTGAAATGTCTAGCCAATCCTCTATTGTGCTTCTCCTTCAGAAGATTGTCCCTCATTGAGCATCTTGGTATGCAAAATTGATTTCACCTAAACAACAATCCTTCCCGAACCATATACTCTTTCCACTGACTTCTATCTCTCAGTACAGGTCTTGTACATGCTTCATAGGCCTCCTGGAAGTCTATATCATTACAATACATATCCTTAAGTTGTTCAAAGCCCAAGGCCTTCATCTAGAATTGGTGAAATGTCTTCTCAAAATTTGGCAAGGTCAAAACTAGTCATTCTGTTATCTTCGCCTTCAGTATATTGAAGCTCTTTTCATCCTCCTTTGTCCATTTAAAATACTTGTGCCACTTCTTCATTGTATCCATCATTGTCACACAAATTCCACTGAAGTCTCTAATGAACTTCCTATAGAAACTTGCTAAAACATGGAATCTTCTTACCTTGAACATGCTTCTTGGTGACGACCATTCTTTGATTGCTTTCACCTTCTCTGGATCCATATTCAGTTCATTCAAAGAGATCAAAAAACCCAAATAAATGAGTTCTATATTCATAAAATAGGACTTCTTCAAATTGATCAACAACTTCTCCTATTGTAGTCTTCTCATTACTAGCGTTAGGTGCCTCAAATGCTCCTCTTTAGTCCTGCTAAAGATCATTATATCCTCTAGATATACAACCATGAACTTACTAATGAAATATTTTAGAATTTTGTTCCTCAGCCTCATAAAAGTGCTTGGGGCATTTGTTATACCAGATGGCATTACCAACCACTCATTGAGACCATCATTTGTCTTAAAGGTTGTTTTCCATTCATCACCTTCTCTCATTCTGATATGGTGATAGCACTTTCCAGATCTATCTTAGAAAAGAAATTTGCTCCACTTAAGCAATCCATTAAATCATCCATTCTTGGTAAAGGA
>CBVK0101384424.1:0-11532 GCA_900067695.1 Picea abies | reverse complement strand
TAATAAAATCCATACTTATCACTTCCCATTTCCATTCTGGAATGGGTAAAGGTTGTAGTAGTCTAGTTGGATGTTGGTGTTAAACTTTAAGTTGTTGACACTCTAAGAATATAGCTAGCTATTATGTTGTTTCTCATCTGATATTGGGCCAATAGAATTCCTTTCTTAGCATAGTAATTAATTTCTCGTAACCTGGTTGTGCAGAATATGGTTTCTTATGCAGCTCATATAAAATTAATAGCTTAATTTCATTAGATTCTATTACATATAATCTGTTTTTATACATTAACAATCCACTTTTTGAGAATCTAAAATCTGATTCTTCTCTTCCTGTTGAATTATCAACAATTTTTAACTTAATATTTTGATATTCTGGGTCGTTTTCAACTGCAAACCTTACCCTTTCTTCTAAATTCGTTTCATAGTTACTTCTAGTAACTATATAAATCAATTTTTTGTGTCTACTTAATGCATCTTCCACTTTATTTTCCTTTCCCTTAATGTGTTTTATATCAAAATCATACTTTCTTAAGAAGGATAACTACCTTGCTTGGAGAGCTTTTAAATTTTGTTTATCAAACAGATATTATAAGGCTATGTTATCTTTCAATAGTAAGAATTTTTGGCCTAACATATAATTTTGCCATGTTTTTAATACATGTGTTATTGTAGCTAATTCCCAGTCATCTTTTATGTAATTTTCTTCATGTTTTTTTACTTTCTGAGATTCATAATCTATTACATGGTTTTTTTGAATTAACACTCCTCCAATCTCTTCGCGGAATGCATCTGTACATACTATAAAGTCTTTATCTAGGTCTACCAATTTTAATATACGAGTTGTAGTTAAGAGTTGTTTTAATTTTTTCAAACACTCTTAAGATTTCTCAGACCATATGAACTTAGTTCCCTTCTTTTGCAATGGCATTATAGGATATGCAATCTTAGAAAACCCTTCTATAAACTTCCATTAATATCCAATTATACCCATAAAACATCTTATGTCCCAAACATCCTTAGGTTCCGTCCAATTCATTATATCCTTTATTTTATCTCAGTCAACTATTATACCTTCTTTGGAAATTACATGTCCCAGATACTTAATTTCGTCTTTATAAAACTCACACTTACTTACCTTTGCATATAATTTTTGTTCTCTTAGTATATGTAATGATATTCATAAATGTTCTTCATGATCCTTTTCATCCTTTGAATAGATGAGCATATCTTCTATAAAGACATTCACAAATTTATCTATACATTCACTCAAAATAGTATTCATCAAGCACATGAATGAGGCTGGGGAATTAGTCAACCCAACAGGTATTATGACAAATTTTTAATGTTTGTACCTTGTTATAAATATTGTTTTATAAATATCTTCATCCTTTATCCTAACTTGATGATAACCAAAACGCAAATAAATCTTAGAAAATATTGTAGCTCCCTGTACTTGATCAAACAAAACAACAATACGAGGTAAGGGATATTTATTTTTAATAGTCATTTTATTAATCTTCCTATAATCAATACAGAGACATAAAGTTCCATATTTCTTTATAACAAAAAGTACTAGTGCCCCCCATGGAGACACAGTTGGTTGTATATATTCTTTATCTATCAATTCTTGCAATTGAATGTTTATTTCATTTAACTCTAGGATATTCATCATATAAGGATCCTTAGAATCAAGTACTTCTCCAGGTATCAGGTCTATGGAGAAATCTATTTCTCTCCTAGGATGTAGTCCAGGAATATCCTAGAATACATCCTGAAATTCCTGCAATACTGGAAAGTTATCTAACTCATTAATACTTTCCTATTTTTCATTACAATTTATGTGTAAAGAAAGTAGTTCGACACCCTTTTGAAATGCATCTTTAACTTGTAAGGATGCTATTTATTTAATACTAACAGATCTCCATACTCCTTTAATGTTTATAATGTTACCTCTCTCATCTACACAGATAAATGTTTTATTGTAACAATCTAAGACCACTTTAAATTTTTCCATCCAATCCATATTGATTAGCACATCATAATATCCTAATGGTAATATGTTTAATTCTATATGTGTTCTTAATTCATTCATACCAAGTTTGCAGTTTTTAACAACATCTGTAATTCTCCTTTTAGTTCTTGTATCTAACTGTACGAACTAGGGCTTTTCAAACTTTTCCTTATGTAACTTACAAATTTATACAACTCTTGGTGAAATATAACTTAAACTACAACCTGGATAAATTAAAACATTAATTGCTTGATTATGTATCATACCTTCAATTTCTACCATTGAAGTGTGATGATCTTCCTATTGATTTTCCAATGTTGCGCTAATTTTTGGTGTAGACCTTGCCATCTCACCAACTATAGTTGCTTCCTGCACTATTTTCACATTGTTATTTCCCTTATTCATGGAAGGATAGTCTTTATAGTAATGTGGACCACTGCATTCCAAACATTTCATTGTTTCTTTTTTTTTATAGTTTCCTTATTGAAAAAGGTCGATGGTTTGGTATTCTTATTTTCAGGATGATTGAAAGGTTTACTAGTTATGAACTTATTACCTCCTTGAAATATCTTATCAACATTTTTATTAGAGTAATATCCCCCTTTCTTCTTAGGGTCAAACCTCTGAACCTTTTTCCCAATCCAATTCTTAGAATTCTCATTTCTATTTTTATACTGCTCAAAACATAGTTTATCTTTCCTCATGGTTTCTTCCAAATTTTTTGGGTTATCAAACTCAATTCTATCTTTATACGAACTAGGTAGACAACTAACAATTCACTGAATATTTGTTTTTTCATCCACAATGTAAACCAAATAATGTCGCAAACTCAAAAATGTACTACATAAATATTTCATTGTAAGATTTCCCAGTTTTAGTTCATAGAAATCCTATGCTTTGCCCTCATAATACTGTTTCGACATGTATTATTTCTTAAAATATATTTTAAAGGTTTTCTAGGTGATTTTCCTTTCCATAATACTTTTTACTCTTTTTATATCCTTCCACCATATATCTTCTTTTTCTTTCTGATTATAGATAGTCATATGAGCTTTAAGCTCTCTTGAGTAATTATAAATTTGAAAGTATTTCTTCCTACCAGAGAGCCATGCCTCTGCTTCTTCACCAATCTCCACTTCTCCATTGAAGATTGGTGGTTTAATCTTCTTAAAGTCTCCCATGAATTCATCATGTTGTTTAGGTTTCTTTCTGGTTCTTTATCTAGGACTAGAACTACTTTCAATAGACGTTTCAATATATTTTGTATCCTTATATACTGACTCTGTCTCATATTGAGGATACTCCAATTTTATTTCTCTCGTCCTCTGTTGGAATATCTTAGAGTTTCTATAATTATGCCCCTTATTCTTATTAGTGTTTTGATTGCGCAATTTTTCTAGCAGAATTAAATTTTGTTTGTATTGAGTCTTTAAAATTCTTTCATTATCTGCTCTCATAGTTTTTATTTCTTCTCTCATATATGTTATTGTATTTGTAATTTATGAATGCATATAATTATTCATATCCATTGAGAGATGTCCATCACCTAAATTCCATTGTTCAGGATTCTCTTGATGAGTTTCTTCTCCCTGAGGCTCGGGTACTTATGCCATTTTATTGCAAAATAAAATTATTTTTCTTCCTAGAGGTAAGAAGAAAATCAAGACAATTTACATGTATATATATATATTCAACCATAATAATCTAATGATTTCTAGTCATTATAATTGTCTCATATCAGTCTATTAACTCCTACCTTTATGTTTTTCCTTTTTTTCCTTTATCATGCGAGAATATCGTTATTATTTCATCATTTTACTATGAACGAGAACACCAGAGAGACTAAATAATTACCTAGAAAGTCTGTTATAACTTCTCATAACTTATATATGTTTGTTTTTACTAAGTTTCATACTCTGCTTGTTATATCTATAGTCGTTATTGTTGAGGAAATGACCAAGCACTATGTATAAGGGTTGCACAAGGTTTTTTTGTTGGTTATATCCCCCCCCATGGATACACATTCACCATTCGACACTTCTAATATAGCTATTATGACCCTTTAGTCATTTCATACCATATATGAGTTGAAGTATTTAGCGTACAAAGTTTTGTATTATATTTACATGTTAAGGTGATCTCATATATAAAATGAGTTTCGTTGTATCTCATTCAAATTATATAAAACGGTTTTCAGTCTATCATTCGTTGTATATCATATATTAAATGGGTTTCATTGTATATCATCCAACATATATAAAACATGTTTCATTGTATCATTCTTTATATATCATATATTAAACGAGTTGCATTGGATGTCATCCAATGTATAACACTTGGCATACAAAAGGATGACTCATACTTAAGGGGATTTATTATGAAGTTTTACCAAGGATTAAATCATGTTATAGTATTGTTTCTTAATTTAAATTCTTACCAAATTTTCTTCGTTAAATAGTGTGTCATGCAGAGCATTTACCATGCAGTGATCCTGCATGCGCCACCTATGGGGTTTCCATCTCGAGGATATGTTATCGACAACTATCCTAAGGAATGTATATGTGTAGTGTCATTTTGCTTATAGGTGTTAGGGTTTCCTTTTCAGATCCTTAACCCTTCCGACCTATCTAGAACTTGACTCATTTCAAACTTTTCAGTTTTGTTTTCTCCACTTGACATTTATATTGAGAGGTTTTTTTGAGAGGTTTAATTTTTTACTGTATACTTCCATATATTTTGAGAGTTTTTGAGTTCCATTGTTGAAGGTATGATTGTCCATAACCCTTTTTTCATTCGCAATGGAACTATTTGCGAGAGGTAGGGCCTTCATATGTTCTTTATCTTGCACTTGGTTGGTCTATATCAACTCCAAGGTAGCGTCCCTAACTGGTAAGAGTTTATTAAATCTCCTTCACTCGTTCTGGTTCCTGTATAACTCATAATTTTTATACTTCTATATTAATATCTGATCCATTTATGATGTTATTTCAGAGTCATTTTTAAATTTTATTCCATGAGCTATGTTTCATATGTCTTTGTATCATTTTCCTTGGTGAACTTCTTGTTTTCTATACATATCTACTGTATAATGTCGTGACTGTAAAATGTATTCCAGTCCTGGTAAGTCTCAATTATAGTTATTCTATGGTCCAAAATTTTGATTCCAATGCGCCTCATTTTTGGTTAGCCTATGGTCCGAAGAGTTTTTCCTTGGACCTTAGAGACTTATCGACTGAACACAAAATTATATGAACTTTGTGGTCTGAGTTTACCTTAACATGATTTATTATAGGGTTCATATTTCCTTTTTTTTAACTTCTCTTCTTTATGGTCTATGATTAAAACATTTCAATTCATGTTAGTCATCCTGAACTTAGCTAAGCCTTTTGTCGAAAATATTTTCATAGGTACGATATTCACATAGAGTATAGTAATGTTCTTTCTTTTATATTTTGTAAGTGCACCGTGATTTGCATCCTTTTTAAAACTTATTAATGGGTATTTTTAGCAAATGATGGGCCATGTTCGTTGTTGTGAAGGGTACCCATCAGGTATCCAACAACCATCAACATTCGGATGTAGTTCAAAGGTGACGAAAGGAGATACAAAAGTGCTCTATACATTCAAGGTAAGTTCGTTTTCGTTGACATATGTAATTCTGTTTGATTTATTTGACTCATACACCATCCTAAATTGTTCACTATTACTCTGTAGTTGTTGAGGAGGTTGGTACCATGGAAACTCAGAAATACACTTGTTTGAAAAGGTATTCGAGCTCCATCACTAATTAAATTTCAAGCCTGGTATCACAATATGTGACTACTTTGTTTGTACATTTTGTCGATCTAGGAGACCAATTTTTTTTGTATATAATTATTCATGAAAGTCCCATGGCTTAGGACTGTTATCTACGCATTTTAAAGTTATGTAATTTTAAGTACTTTGTTAGTATCTATACCTTCATGGATATACACATTCATTACTTGTGTCTCTGTTAAACTCAGTTTACTTAGTATTGATTCCTTTTTGGAGATACATAGTCATTACTTGGTATTTAAATACGTTGACATTCTTGGTCTCTGTTAAACTCGGTTTACTTAGTATCTCTATAGTCTTTCAGCATAGGTTGGGAATCTAGGTTTAGTTTTTGGTCCCCAACGGATTTCAATAATTGTATTGCATACAAAGGGTATCCATTCCTGCAATACCTCTTCATTTGGAGGGTTGATATCTGTCTCACTAAGACGAGATTTTTAATTTTTGTAGAGTTCTTTTCCTCCCTCTACCATATTCACATTCTAAGGTTTTATTATAACATTCGAGCTTAGATTTAGGGGAATCCAACCAATACATGCCTATAATCATGCCATATGATCCGAGAGGAAGGATTTTTAAGGCGTCTTGAATAGGAAATCCATTCATAATGATTTGGCATGATGTTATGACCTTTGTTACCTTTCTTTTTGTTCCAGTGGCTAGTTGTACTAGCTATGGTTTAACATGTTTTTCTTTCTATAATTTACATTTTTCAATAGCTTGAGGAGAAATATAACTCATATTAGAACTAGGGTCAATTAGAATAGAAATAATATGGTTGGTTACCATACCTTCCATTTCCACCATCGAGGCTTGGTGGTATTCTTACCTATTGTCCAAAGATGCACAAATTTTTGGTATACTCCTGCTCGCTTCATAAATCGTGGTAGCCTCTTGGATGTTGTATATTTCCTTACTACTTGGATTCCTATGAGGGTTGTCCCTCAACAAATGTTCTTCTCCACAACCCCAACATTTTAATAATTCCTTGTTTGTGCTTTCAGTCTTTCTCGGGGTTGATCCAAAACTTTTATATCCACTTTGAGATGGAAATTTCTATTGATTCACACTTTTTGTGGGGAAGCTCATCCTGGAACCCTTCCCATAATTCTTAAACCTTGAAGGTTTAACCACCTAATTGTTGAATAACATCTTACTTTTCTTCTTCCATTCCTTGAGGTGTTCTTGTTTGTGGTTGAGTTGCTCATAACAATACCTAGCCTTCTGATAGGTGTGTTCTAAGGTCTTGGGTTCATCAAATTCAGGTCTATTCCAGAAATATTTGAGGCACCTCACTAAGGAGTCATTGCATATTCGTATGTTCTTCCTTTATATAGGGAAAATACCTTAGTATATCCAGAAACTTGTTGATGTATTCATCTATGGTGAGTTGTCCTAGTTTGAGTTCATATAACGCCTTAGTATTTTCATCATATTACCTCCTTGACATATAGTTCTTCTTGAAATATTTCTCAAATTTACCCCATGATAGATCCTTTTCCCAAATTCCTTATACATTTTTAAGGTCCTCTAACCAAATAGAGGCCCTTCCATTCAAATTAAATATAGTTATTCAAGATTTTAAATTATCAAAGTAGTTATGAACTTTGAAATACTTCTTTAGAAAAATTATCCAACCTTCTGCTTCTTCCATTTTTTTCATTTCTCCATAAAAAATGGGTGTCTTGGATTTCTTAAATTCTTCAGGGTAACCACCCTTGGAGTGCTTCCTCTTTTTCCCTCTCTTCTATGAATGTGAATTGTTCTCACTGCTGGACAGTTCCTTAAGGATTTCTTCTCATTCACTAAAGGAATCCTCGGATGAGTCTTTGGTTTTAACATTCCCTCTTGGCTCCATGTTGAGCCTTCTTGGGAGTGTTTCTTCTTCCATTGGTTCTTTTGGGTCCATGCCTCTGCATCTCAAGAATATTCTGGGTTTTGTCAAGATGATATTTGTCCATGTTATTGGGTGTTGGCCCACGTTGTGACTTCCTTTGTATGTCTGAAAAAAATTGCAACAAGACTACATTTATTTTAGTATGTTTTTCATGATCCTTCATTGGCATGTCATTGTCATGTTTAAAGATGTGCAACTCTTCCATTATAATTTTCACAATATCAACTAATTTTGGGCAGGTTTATACCACTCTCCTTTCATCATATTCTTCTTCTTTGTTATGGGAAATCTCTCTCCATTCATGGTGGGTCACCATCCTTTTACCCATATCTTGTCTGGGAAGTCGTTGACTGGCTACGTGCTGATGATCAACAATTTTCTAATAGTTTATTTATCCTTTAACTTATAAACAACACAAGTAATATCCTTTTTTTTGTAACTGAAATTTCACTAAAGCAATTTAGTTAATAAAAACAACATACAATCCATATTTATTCATGCAAGAAAAACATAAAATTTCATCCCTCTTTTTAGTAATAAGGCTTAAAATAAATCCCCACAGATACAAATGCACAGAAATTAGCAATATTGGGATTTCAAGTGTTAATTGTTTGCACATTGAAATCAGTCAAATTTCATGCACTGAATAAAAGCAAGACTTAGGAACTAATGGATTGAAAAGATAGATCAAAATCCATCATTGGATCATGGTATTCATGGTCAAATTCCCGGTGGTTAATTTTTTTTAATTTTGATTGTTAATCACAATTAGATCAATGATCCTCATTATTGTGTGTTTTGGAGATGTAGTCGTGGATCCTATATAAGGACTTATGGATAAGGTCATGGATTCATACTTAATATATGTGTGAGTTATCCAAAATGGAACCCTACATCGGTAGTATTTAGAATATCACTTTTTGAGACATGTGGTAGCCGATAAAACAACAACCATATTCTTGAGGGTGTGTCATTACCACCTCTCAACCTTTGACTATAGAACAAAAAACAATACATCTTGGTCAACAAGTGCTAAAACGCTCAAGGATTAATCTCTTTGTAAAATGGCTAGTTATTCATAGGCCCTTATGACTATGGTAGGATGTCGTGCCCTCCACCTTATAAATTTTCAAATAAAATTTATTCAACCCTTTAATGAGCCCAAGTAAGCCAAGTGTAGTTTCCAACCCTGATACCACTTTGTAACACACCCAACCCCCTAAGTACCCTTTTAAGGGATGGGGTATTAAATTTTCACTCTCCTTCATCCATATCCAAACCTCTTCTTGAGGATGCCATCGTCTTCTTCTTGTTGAGATATTTCCAACGATTCTAAGTTTTTCTAAAACAAAGATCTGGATCAAAAGTTATGACCCTTTAAAGTTTTAGGTATTTTCCAATGTAAATTCATGTGGTGCCCGCATGGATCCACATCATATAGTCATATGATGTGGTGTTTCCACGTTATAGAATGCCCTCCAGTTGGGGTAGCATCGTCATGGCGATTTCCACCTAATCCACTGGAACCTTTGGCTTATCGGGTACTGGAGTCTCGGATTATCCTAATTTTACTTAACACTTAGAGGCCCAGTATGACATGATAAAGTTCCACATGTCCTTCATGATATGTTTGAGTGAAGTCACCTCATGTAATGTTGGGTTATCAAACCATCATCTCACTGAGAGATCCTGTGTGAATTTTGTCCCTCGACGCTAAACCCTGTATGAGTTGGAATTCTCATGACAAATAGCCTCCAGGTACCATACCTTCGTACCCTCCAACTTCTTCACTATTCAAAACTCTTTGGTAATCTACGGTCCAATTGAACCTCCTTGACTACGATCAAGGACGAATAACAATCCCCAAATTCGAAGGTCAACAATTAATGGTGCCATACAACATATACTCTCCTTCAACTAGGCCCACACTTGACACCTTAGTGAATCCTCTACAAAAATTTCATGATAGAAAATGACTTTTCATGACACATGCAATGGAACTTGGAATGACACGTCACACCCTATGTGAGAAAATCCCTGTTGTGGATATATGGAACCATCCTCAACTGGGTTTCCTTTAGTTGAGATAGTTCTAACAAATGGTACCTAACATTCCCATCATTATGTGTTCTATGTTCTTATATGAGAGTTTAAGAGAGAAAAAGGGAAAATCGTTTGCACCTTATTCCTAAAGTTCATGCTTGTTTCTCCAATGATTGAGCTCTAGTCAAAACCTACCTCGTGAATATGATATGCAAGAATCAAACAAGTTCTCTCTTACTACTATCTAATGTCAGATAATAGAGACTCTAATTATGAAAATTTCAACACAAGAAAGATCTAAAATAAGAAATGAACAACATATTTTAGGGAAATAGGACAAGTTTCATTGATTATAAACCATGAAGATACAAACTTATAGATGGTGTTTCCCCTTAAAACCCCCTCTCCAGGCTTTGAATGCACATCCATGGATATTTTCTCCCAAGAATGAATATTTTACATTCTTGATATTCTCCTTGAATAGTTTCTCTTGAGATCAATAGTTTGATGCTCAATTTCCACCTTATTCCTAAATTTCTTCCTTGTTGCTCCAACGATTGAGCTACAGTCCGAAACTCCCTGATGAATATGATACGAAAGAATAAAAAAATTTCTCTCCTACTACTATCTAATTTCAGAAAATAGAGACTCTAGTTATGAAAACTTGAACACAAGCAATATGAACAACAAGAAATGAACAACATAGTTTTGGGAAATAGGCCAAGTTTCATTGATTATAAAGAATGAAGATATAACCTTATATATCTTTCTTCTCCTTCAAAACTCCTCTTTATCCCTTGAATGCAAATCCATGGATCGTTTTTCCCAAGAATGGATATTTTACTCTCTCAAGATATTCTCTTTGGATAGTTTCTCTTAAGATCATCAGTTTGATGCTCAATCAAGTCCCCCCCTTTTCACCATGAATTACCTTGGTTATATAGGATTAGGGAGGCATAAAAAATAAGGTAATTAGGTAGTATGGTTGAGGATTAGGTGCTTGAGGTTGATATTTTCTTTATCCACATGGTTATGGACCTTCCCCAACATAGGGTGGAAGGTCTTCGAACCATATCTCAGATGAAACAACCCAAACAAACCAAATCCTTCTCGAAATAACTCCCCTAAATATGTGGAAACCTACCTAACTGTAAGGACGATCCCCAGAGTGGGAGATAGGGCATCCTAGATTCTCCCCTTGAACTAGTAAAGGAAGAGGGATGCTCTCCAAAAGTGGGGAGGGGGGCGTTGTGACATCCCCCAAAAAATAAAGTATTTTTGAAATTTAAATTTGCTGGAAATTTATTCCGTTTTTAGTAAATTTGAATTTGGAAAATTTTTTCCATTTAGGGCAATTCCGAATTTCGAATTTGACAATTGTAATTAATTATTATCACTGTTGGGAAGAGACCTGAATTGACCCAACTAACAAATTGACTATGACACTTGTATGAAAACAAAATAATTTATATTGATTTTAGGAGGACAAATGGAACAACTAGGTTAAATCTAACTAAGCATGACTCCATGGGTGGTGAACATGTTGGAACTACCTCTAGGCTGATTGTTACAAGTGGCAAATCAATGATTTGGCCATTGAAAACCCCTGAAAATCAGGGATTTAGAAAGCTGGAAAAAATACCAAGGGAGGGAAAAAGGACCTAGGCAAACTGATAAATAGGATATGTGCGGAGGCAGGACATTGCCAAGTATGTTGGGAAAGAGACTATTGATTTTTACTTGTTGTTATGAACACTACTGAGTG
>CBVK0101384407.1:0-11666 GCA_900067695.1 Picea abies | reverse complement strand
GGGGAGGGGTTGAAAAGTGGTTTCCCCCCACGTTGGTCCCACTTAATGTATCACTCTCACAGCATTTCATACCCACCCCCCCCTCCAAAATCCTATTACCACCTAAATCCCCCTCTGAAATCCCACCAAACCACTACCCAATATTGCTGACCTCACTCTACCACCGTACCCCACTTCCACCTTCCATATGTCCCATCCTACATACCCGTTACCAAATTAAATTACTCCCTGTGAATGTTAACTGCCCTGTCACCACCCTACACCATAACAGACACCTCCAACACACTGTAAAACCTTGTTTCATCACCCTGTAATGACATTTTTTGATACAGACACTATGGACACCGCACCAAAACAAAATATCAAGCTAACTGCCACAACTGCTCACTATCAACAATCGCATATTACATGGGTAATTATAGTTCCACCATTGATTCACCTTAATCTTTGATTAATCATGCCCTTCAAGGCCAAATCTGTTGATACGTCTAAGAACCTGATCCTTCCCCCTCCTATCGACCTAGATCACATCCTCTTGGCAGATAAGGAATATAAAATCACAAAGACAAGGTGAAAATCAACTTCTTCGAATTGCACTCTTGTATAAAAGACATCTTCCTGGATCAAATCAATGAAATTGGACTATGGGAGTCCAATTTCCCTCTTTATATGTTCCATCAGACCCACCATTTCCCCGAATTCACCCTCAAATGCCAAGCTCAGTATTCTTATGGCTAAAGGGCCATTGTTTCATGCTTTGGTGAAACCCTGTTCACATTTACCCCTGAATCCATTGATAAGATGCTGCAAATCCCTAGAAATGATGAAAACATTCAAATTTTCCATTAAATCCCTAAACGGCCTGTACCAGAAGCTCACCTTTCCCCAAAGAGCCCATATTTTCAATATTTTTTTCCATAAGAGGCCTAATTTCCCAAGAAAATCCCTTATTCATCCTCCACCTTCAGTATCATGGCCAACCATATCATTTCCATACTTTGCTACATGTTAGTTTATTTCTCAAATGAATGGGTAGATGAGACTATTCTAGGTTTTCTATCTATTTTTTCCGTAGAATAAAGAGCCACAATTAAATTTAATTTCAGTCAATTTATGGATGATAACATTCATGATTAGTTTTTCAGGTTCTCAAAAGAAGGAATGTTTAGATATTCCTCAATCCTGGATTATATGTTCTTGTTTTTTCAATCAGACAGGTTTCCATGTGCATTTCATAAATTAAACCAAGAAGGAAACCCACAGTCAGTGACCTCATGAACCTCATTGGTGAGGAAAAATTAAATCGAATACAACTTCAAGGACTTCATATACCATTTCTATCACCCAATGGTTTGCATGTTGAATAGAAGCACAGAGCCAAGGATCAATGAAGAAATTCAGAGAATCCTTCACCTTTCTAATTTATCCAAGAGAGGAGATTGGTATTTATATCAAAACCACACAGAGATAAGGGTGTATGGGTGTGAGCTGCCACCTTACACATTTCCAAAATACCTCTGTGTGAGGATTTTTTCACTATAAAACATAAGGAAGATGGTGAAATCATATAACATCCACTTCACTCCATCAAAGAAGAAACAATAGCTCAGATTAAAGACTCAAATCAGACCTTTCATCTGCAACAACAAATCAATAGGAGAAGAAATAGATAACCTCTTGAAATATATGAGGTTTACTCAAAGTACTACATGCTCTTATGAATCATTTGGTGTCATCTCATAACTCAGAGTCAAACAAAGGAGCACTCCTTATGCTCACATAGAGAATCCAGAAGTGGAGAAGTATATGAACCAAACATAATGGTAAGAAAAAACATTGCTAGAAATATAGGAGCAACATGCCCCTATCACTGCTTCATATACCAACACACCTCAAAAGAAAAGAAAGAAGAGATAAATAAAGGAGGTTTCTCCTTCAGTCACAGAGGTATCAGCTGAGGACTTCCAAGTTTATAGAAGGAAAGCTAAGACCAATCATGCACGAGACTTTCTCAAGGAAGGATAAATGAAGTCCACCATAGTCATGGAGGGACCCCACTCTTTATCCTTCTCATACAGTCATTTCATAGTGTCTACATCATCACCAACATCTCAAATATAAAAAAACACTACTCTGACAGTCGAATCATCTCATGAGAAAACAAAGTCAAATCTTTTTTACAACTACAAAAATATTAAGCAAAGAAATGAAATCCTCAACAATAGTACCTATACTCAGTTTTGGAAGAAAACCTCCACTCCTCAACACAAGATGTTGTTATCCTTCAACACAGAGAGAGGAAGATTGCAAATGGAATTCTTGGAAGCACAAGTTCCTCATCCTTAAACAAATACATACTACAAGAAGACTGGCTTTGAGTATGATGTAAAGGATGTCCATCGAGTGGAACACATGGATATGAATAGGAAAACATGAGATATGATATTCTCTACCTTGACTAACACCTAAATGACTTCTTCAAAGTTGCAGTTGTCCTTGAACAACATTCACTCCCAATTGAAGCAGGAGGAAATATCTTCTTTGGTTAAGGACAACAAAATCAAATCACTAGAAGAATTAGTGTTGAATATTGGGTATGACCCAACAAATGTCAAGGAAGTAGAAGAGTTCTTGAAGAATAAGAATGTTTATATAACATCTCTGAGAAAGCGACTGAAGCTTCCAGCTACAAAATATTCACAAGCCAAAGAAATGTTTGAGATTGAAGGAGACAAAGAAGAAATGTTAAAGCTTATCATGGAACAAAATGCACATATAAGATAAATGAAATCAAAATGGATAAACTGATAAAGGAAAAGGAATAGAATGTGTATATAGACATGATTCCACTAGAGGCAGTCCCTCTGATAGGACTTAGAATAGAAGAAGAATCTACATTAACATAAATTGCATCGGCAATTCTAGTACAAGTTTCAGTTGCATGTGACAAACTTGTAAAATCCATGGAATACATGTCCATCCAAGGGGAAGAGATTACGAAACTACAGGAAGAGGTAAAGAAACTATAAGAGATGAAGTCAATGTTCCAATCTATTCACCAGGAAGAGATGCATAAGTCTCAAAGCCTTATTCAACAATTACAACAGCTACAGAAAGAGATTGTCATGGAAAAAACCTTAGCGCAAGCTAAGGAAAACATTTGGGTAGATATCAGTAAGTCAATGTCAGAAATATGGCCATCCATATAGATTATCTTTGAACAACATGAGTTAGTATAGAAGGCCAAAGGATAAATTGAAATCATCAAGGAAGAGTTAGGAGAAAGACCCACAGAGGAGAGTGAACTTATCATATTTATGAACTCCAAAAACAAGTAGGAATTAGAAGAACTAGAAATTGAGGATTGAAAAGATATCATCGTTGACATCAAGAAGGTCCTTACCAAGAAAGGATTGATGTTGCAGCTAGAAGAAAAGGCCCAAGTCATGAAAATAGGTGTGAAGATATTTTTCAGTAAGTTTGAAGTGCTACATAAGAAAGATCTTCATGGATTATTAGTACTAAATGACAAATTGATCACTCTGTCTGATTACAAATAGAAGATGAGTGTAGTGGAAAAGGACACTTCAAAGTTTGCAGGAATACAGGGAAGCATTATTGGTAAATATTTCCTAGAGACACTACAGTTGGACTTGAATATTCAACATGATATTAAGCATATCTTCATCACTAAGACTACTTTTGCCAAGTATACTGAAATGGATGAGATATACAGGAAATTACTAAATATTTCTATCCCAGGTAAAAAGAGGTGGGAAGAACTATGCACCTTACTTTAGTAAAGACAATTTTTAGGTTCTATTTAGCATGGAGCAACCAACCAAAGTCAAAGAGATGAGTCACCAACCACTTCCACCAAATCAGCATAAAGGATATGAGCAAATCAACAAATCCCTATATTTTGTATTTTAGATATCTAGTTAGTTAGATATTTCTCCATAATATCCTAGTCATTTAGGACACGATTTGATGTAAATCATTTTATAAATACTTCTCCCTTCAAAGTATTGAGGGTTGAGTTTTTCACCCAGGAGCTATTGTGCAATTTTTCAAAGGATCAACCAGTAATGAAAAAGGATTATTCACAGGATTCTTGTGTTAGGTTGTTGGTGATGTCTTTCTCTCTTTTTAAAATGTTTTCTTATGCTCTATAATCATTTCATGTATTTCAAATTCTAATCATCAAAATAAATTCAAAAGAACATAATTTATTTTATATACTTTGTCTCTAGTTTTTTAATGATCTGTATGTTTTCATCTGAAATTGAGTGAAGGAATTCTTAACTACTCCTCTTCTTAGTGGACTTTCCCCTCTTTTCCCTCTTACTCATTTCATTTAATATGAATAGATCCAACAGTTTTACTACCCTTCCCTATGGAGAAAACCTTATAAAAATATGAATCTGATCTCATCTTTAAGTACATAACCCATATCCCAATGGAACATTAAGCATTCTTTTAGCTAATCACTTCAAACAAACAAACAAAATTTGAACTTTCATAATTATCCTAACATTTAAAACTTAGACAAATCTAAATCTGATAGAGAGATCCCTCTCTGAAGCTGGCAGGGATAGATCCCAGCTTCCAAATTGGTTTGGTAGTTACCTCTGTTAATTTCTTCTACAACCTATGGAAATTACATAGTGATAACATAGTGGTGACTCCAGTGGGGAACTGAAATTGTTTTCCAACTTTTTGAATTTTCTTCCCTAAGTAAGAAAACTTTATTTCTGAACAATCAAAGATCTAAATTTCGAGAGATAAATTTTCATAGGTTGTAAATATTTGCAAATAATTAATTAGGTTTTTAAGGTTTAAAGTCTATCTCCAAATAGAATTCATATCAGATCTCACCCTGATCCAGAACCTGTAAAAGTAGTAGATAATTCTGAAAATTTGATTAGAAAAAGAAGCTCAGCAGAAACTCAAGGGAGTAGTATTCCTCCTCGTAGGGCCACCTCTCTTCCAGAGAAGTTTGTCACAATCCAAGACATCGAGTTTGATCTACCATTTTAGCATAGCTTTTTCATAACCAAATCCAATAGCTTTGTTGATGAAACAATTTTCTATCAAGCTATCCTCCAACCTAGTACCCTTAAAAGACACTCTACTAGATTAGATCTTGATCAAAAGATACTTCATAACTTTGAAAAGTTACAAGATCTAGCATTAGACTTTGATCAAGCTTTGCACAAATCCTACATCCAACCGTTTGTTTTACTTTATGCCCTAACCATCTCTGCTTCTTCTATAAATCCTCAATTAGCTCATCCTATATCTTCCATCCCTGCTTCCTCCACATCTTCCACCACTTCTCCAACAATTTTACAGGTTACCATCTAGCCTTCTATAGGATTTCCTACTATCCATCCTCCTCCACCAATCATGGAAGAAAGATATGCTCCCCTTGTTTTGGCTGCTCCCTTACATAATATTCCCAAGGATTATCAAACTAGGATTCCTCAGTTGGATGGCACTGGAAGTATGACTACGCAATAACATGTTGGCAAAATGAACAACTTCTTTGATTTGGAAGAAGTAGATGAGGAAGATGTCAAAATGAGGTTGTTTTCCCAAATCTTAAATGGTGAATTTAGGAAATTTTTCAAAGACTTACCAGCTACTAGACTTAATGGCATTACTTCCTTTCACTAATATTTTCTCAATAGATGGGAAGTAAATAAAAATCCACTTCAAATATTATCTGAATATGAAAGTATTAACAGAAACCAAGGGGAAAGTATACAATATTATTGCACTCGATTTAAGAATATTTATAATGCAATTCCAACAAACATTCAACCTCCTCAAGGCTTAGCTTTGATCAAATTCCCTGATGGTTTTGATGTTGACATGTCTTATCAATTGAGAGAGAGAAACCCTGCAAATTTGGAAGAAATGCAAAGATATGTTGTGAGTGTAGAGGAAAATTTGTTAGCTAAGAGAGCTCGACAAAGAACATAGAGAAGAGTAACTATCAAGGAAGAACCATCTACCTCTTCTACTATTGCTAAAATAGACTCCTTAGTAAGAATGATGGAAAGACCAGATATCACTGATAGGAATCCACCTAGAGAAAATCAACCTGGTCCCCAAATTAGAAATCCTAATTTTAGAAGAAATCCACCCTAAATCAGACAAAGAGAACCTAGAGAAAAAAGAGGCACAGATCAACAGATTAGACCTCCTTTCCAAGAAAATTATGTTTATGAAGGGGAAGAAACAATTGAGGGACTTGATGATGTTCACATTAATCTTATGGGAATAGAAGATAATGATTCTATTTTTCTTACCCCAGAAGAACATGATCTTTTCCTTCTTTCACAGACTGAAGTTGATGAGGAAGAATCAGAACAACAATATTTTGAAAATGAAATCTTTGAATTTCATAGATAGTATAAATTGAGAAGTAAGAATTCCAATGATAATCCAACCAAGAAAGATTCTGACTTTAAAAAGACAACAGATACACCTGCCAATAAATTTCTTGATAGCCCTCCAAAGAAAAACTCAGAGGTCCCAACTAAAATAACATCTGACTCTGTATCAAAGACAAATCAAAATGATGTTCCCTCCACTAGCCAACCCAAATATACTTCACATAAGAATATTGTTGAGAAATCATATATCCCTAATCAAAATAAAACTCCAACCTCATTCATCCTGGAAAGTGAATTGACAAAACTCAAGATACCTATTCCTCTAACAAAGTTAATGAATAAGAATGATTACAGATCAGGCGTGATCAAATCTCTGAACATAGAGGAAGGAATGGTTACATACACAATAAACATTGTTTAAGATCAGCTAGAGTTATTATTTGGGCCTGAAGTTGATGGAAAATCTGAAAGTGTTGTTGTACCTCCTTTTTATGTTAGTTTAAATATTCATGACAAAAAATTTCACAATGCCATGCTAGACTCTGGTGCTTCTCACAACCTTATGCCTAAGGTTGTTATGGATAAATTAAGACTCGATATCACTAGACCTTATAAGGATTTATATTCTTTTGATTCAAGTAAATTTAAATGCATAGGTCTTATCAAATATTTTTTTGTTACTTCAACTCAAATCCCATCCAAGAGCATGGTCATGGATATCGTCATTGCATACATACCTCCTAAGTATGTCATGTTACTGTCTCTCTCATGGGGAGCCAAGTTATAGGGTACCCTACAACTAGACATGTATTATGCCACCATCCCATTATTTGGTCAGTAGAAGAGATTATATAGGGAGACACTGATTGAATACATGGTTAGTAGTCAGTATAAACCATATAATTATCCCTTATATTATGTTCATTCATACCTTGACTATTTTATTTTTTACAATGATGGAGACATGGAAAGACAAATTGAAAACTTGGAGGATGATGTTTAAAACCCGAGGGAAAAAAAATAGCCCCTGAAGAATACAAAACAATGATGATACAATATGATGAACCAAAATAATATCTATGAAGTTTAGACTTTGATGGTGCAGTTAGTAAGGAAGGATCAGGAGCTAGAGTGCAGGTTTCAAATTCGAAAACAAGATATACAGAAATCCATTCCTACAAGTTGAATTTTCAGTGTACCAATTATATAGTTGAGTATGAAGCCTTTATGCTAGGTTTGAAATTGTTAAAAAGGTTTTGTGCTAAAATAATTTCAAGAAGGGGTGATTCTGAACTCATAATAAAACAGATCAAAGGTGAATACTCTGCTAAACACCCAAGAATGAGAGCATACAAAAATGTTGTTATATATTTCCTGCAATGCTTTACTGAATATGATTTGCAAGCCATTCCTAAAGACCAAAACATTCTTGTTGATGATATGCATACCTCATCAACCACTTGCAAGATACCATTACATCCAAAGTCAATATAAAGTTGAAGTGAAGTTCATACATGTTGTCCCATACAACATCAGGTATTGGAAAGTTTTTGGAAATGACGAACAGATTGAAATTGTTTTGCAATCAAAAAATGAGTTTGAATGTGCCAATATAGATGTTGATAGTGATGATGAAAAATAAAGTGTAAATAAGATAGGTTTATAAGAAATAAATAGAAAACAAGAAGATATTGATTTTTTTCAATTAAAGGATAATATTATTCCTAGAGGATTAATCCCGTTGGAAGAGTTATTTGATTTTGATGATGTAGCTAAAAAAACAAAAATTGAACCTACTCAAAAGGAAGTTGAAGACTGTAACATAGGAACTAAAAAAGAACCAAAGATGATTAAACTATCAAAATATTTACCTCCTTCTCAACAACATAAATAAATAGAATTGTTTAAATAGTTTATAGATGTTTTTGCATGGAGCTATGAATATCTAAAATCCTATGATACTAGTATTATAAAACACAAAATTCCCATAAAAGAAGATCAAAATCCTTTCAAACAAAAACCTAGAAGAATTAACCCAAAGTTGATGCCTATGATTGAAAAGGAAACAAAAAATATGTATGATGCTAAAATCATTGTCCCATTAATATTTTCTAAATGGGTGTCCAATTTAGTTCCAACCAGAAAGAAGAGTGGAGAAATTAGACAGTGTATTGATTTCAGAAACCTCAATAAAGTCTCTTTCAAAGACAACTATCCCTTGCCCAAAATGGACCATATTTTGTATAAGGTAGTTGGATCCAGTAGAATTTATCTGTTAGTTTGTTTTTCTGGTTACAACCAAGTTTTAGTCCACCGAGATCATCAAGAGAAAACAACATTTACTACACCTTGGGGAACTTTCATGTATGTGAAAATGCCTTTTGGTTTAATGAATGTTGGGGCCACATTTCTTAGATCAATGGATATTGCTTTTGTGGATTAACTTGGAAGATTCATTGTAATATACTTGGATGACATAACTGTTTTTTCAAAAACAGATGAAGAACACTTACTCCACCTTAGAATAGTTTTTGAAAAATGCAGGAGATTTGGAATTTCACTTAATCCAAAGAAAAAAAAAATTGGTCTAGAGTAAGGTAAATTGTTAGGACACATCATGTCTAAGGATGAAATCAAAATAGATCCTAGAAGAATTGAATCCATTCAAATAATATATTATCCTAGAAACATAAAATAATTACAGTCTTTCATAGGAAAAATAAACTTTCTAAGACGATTTATCCCCAACTTGGCATAACTTCTCAGAAATATAACAAATATGTTGTAAAAAGACACAAAAATAAAATGGACCATAGAAGAAAAGAATTCCTTTGATCAGGTGAAACAAGCCCTAACACAAACCCATGTGCTTATCATCCTTGATTATACAAAATATTTCCTCCTATTGTCTTTTTCCTCTGATCATACCATTGCAACAATTCTTTTGCAGAAGAACAGTGAAAGCCATGAAAAACCTATTGCTTTATTTAGTAAATCCTTGAGAGATGTTGCATTGAATTTAACATCATGGAAAAGAAATATTTTTCTTTCGTTAACTCAATCAAATATTTCAGAGTATATATTCTCCACTCACACATTATTTCTTATGTCCCAAATTATGAGGTGAAAGATACTCTGACCCAAGACAGTCCTGATGGAAAAAGGGGTAAATGAATTGTCGTTGTCCTTGAATATGACATAGATATAAAACCAACCAAGCTTATCAAGGGTCAAGGATTAACTAAATTGATGGTTGAGTCCAATTTTCATGCTTTGGATATTAATTTTCTAGTTGTAGTGGATGAAGAAGAAGAACGGGCGACTCCCCAAGTTAAAGAGGTTTTCTCAACCTCTTCCTAGTATGCAAACCTTATTTTTGTTTTACATCACTTACAAGATCCTACTAGTTTAACCAAAAATAAATCTATATTTTTGAAACTCAAAGCTATGAAGCATTGTATTTTAAATGGCAATTTGTAATTTTCATGCTTTGGATATTAATTTTCTAGTTGTAGTGGATGAAGAAGAAGAACGGGCGACTCCCCAAGTTAAAGAGGTTTTCTCAACCTCTTCCTAGTATGCAAACCTTATTTTTGTTTTACATCACTTACAAGATCCTACTAGTTTAACCAAAAATAAATCTATATTTTTGAAACTCAAAGCTATGAAGCATTGTATTTTAAATGGCAATTTGTATTGGAAAGATGTTGGAGGGATTCTACTAAATTGTTTGTTGAAAGATGAGGCTAATAAAGATTTGCATAAATTTCATGAAGGAGAATATGGTGTACATTTAAACTAGAATACCACTACCAATAAAATTCTAAGAGTTGATTTCTACTAGCCAACTTTATTTGTATATATCCACAAGAAAGTGACCTCCTATCATAAATTGTAACATCCCGCTCTGGCGCACTGAGACCACTTATTCTTTGAGGACACGTCGAGGGGGTTGTTTCTTCTACACACGCGCACACACTTTTAAAAAAAAATTTACCAGTTGACTGAGTAGATGTCCTTAGCCAGGAGGGTTGTTACATAAATGTCAAATATTTGAAGGAAGAATGAAACTTTTGTCTTTACCCTTGAAACCAATTTCAATTGAATATCCATTTCAACAATGGGGTTTGGATTTCATTGGAGAAAACCATCCACCATCATCAGACCAACACAAGTGGATTCTCACAGCCACTTATTATTTCACCAAGTGGATTGAACTTGTACCCACCAGACAAGCTATTGATGTTGTGATCATTAAGTTTTTGGAAAATAACATTATTTCTACATTTGGATGTCCTAGGAAAATTATCACTGACAATGAAACAACTTTCAAATCAAAGAAGATGATAAAGTTCTACAACAAATATCATATCACCTTAGGACACTATACTTCCTATTACCCTAAGGGGAATGGATTAGCAAAGTCTTCAAACAAGAGTCTGGTAAACATCATCAAGAAGTTACTATAGGATAAGACAAAATCATGGAACAATAAATTGGTAAATGTGTTATGGGCATACAGACTTACTACAAAGAGTTCAATTGGTATGTCCCCATACCATTTGGTTTATGTCTTTCCTACTTATTTTGGTGTCCTTGTCACAAAATTATTGTAGGAAGTACAGGTTGAACCAAATGACATCCAGAGGAGAATTAATTAGACTATACAACTTCAACAGTCTAGAGAAGAGGTCTACAACCAAACTCAAGTGATTCTGGAAAATATCAAGAATATCTATGATAGGAGCACCAATGATGATGACTTATAGATAGGATACAAAGTACTAAAATGGGAATCAAGGAATGAATAAAGGGGAAAACATGGAAAATTTGAGAATCTATGGAAGGTACATTCACAATACATTCCTACATAGGAAGTAATGCATTTTTTATCAAGGATATGGATGGATCGGATCTTCCAGGAGGACCTGTCAATGGAAACATGCTCAAGCACTATGTTGCACAACAATGGAAGTTTTTCTCACTCATTTCATTGTAAATACGATTTTACTTTTTATATCAGGTGTGGGTTACTTTTATCAGTGTTTGAAGCCCGACGAGAATGCCCTAAGCCTGTGATCAGTTGTCACCAAATTTACATTTACAATAAAACTAATCAGAAAAAATAAAGTACTTGAGAAGAGGATTCAAGGCAATAGGTAGTTGGTTCTTGGCACCCCACAAGAAGAGCACCATCCCCAAGTGGAGCCACTGTTATAACCCTATATTTCATAGTATCACCCGGTGATTGAAATTTCTTCC
>CBVK0101384361.1:0-12553 GCA_900067695.1 Picea abies | reverse complement strand
AACGGTGCCACGTGGTAGCCCATGATTGGGCCACGTGGCACCACACCATTCGTTCAATAAATGCCACATGTCACATTGCGATTTGACCATATCTGCCAATCTGAAACTGCCACATCACCTCTTCCATGTCAGCGTACCTCATGCCACATCACCTGTACGGACTGCACAGTCAGCATCCTTTTTTTACCTGTTTGATGATTCGAACAGATCGTGATATCTCTCTCTCTTGACGTTTGTTTGAACCCAAATGAGTTGCATTGGGTTCGCAATGACGAGGCCTACGCTCTCGTTCGATTTGAAGCGATTCTGAGCACTTTGAATTTTTGAGCAAAATCTGATCCCCTGATCATAAATGCATTTAAGTGCTTAGTCAGTGAATTTCCATCACTCATCCTTAGAAGACACAATTTATTTTCAAGAAACAACTTATTTACCATGGATTTTGATTGGTACATGCTCCCCAACTTGTCCCATAATTTCTTGGTTGAATCTTCACCTGAGACATTCAGCAGTATCGAATATGCAAGACAAAGTTGAATCATACTCCTTTCTCTTCTCTTGAGTTTATCCCATTCTTTCATTAACATTCATGTCAACATGGTACTTGGATAGATCGTTGTTCATTACTCTTGATATTCAAGGAGATCTTCAATTTTAATATTCCAAAGCTAAAAATTATGGCCATTGAATTTTTTGATCTCTATTCTCAAGCTGCTATGCATTCTTTAACACAATCTTTAGTAAAATCTTTAAATATTTCAAACTTACAACTCTTACTAAACGTAGGGTTTAGCTGAAATCCAAAGTTGTTAATTCAAGCTCTAATACCACATGTTAGGAAACGAGGACACTTACATGCTAAAACTAGCAGAAGAGAGGAAGAAATATTTAATCAAGAAAGTAAATGACAAATCAAACACATAGTACATAGACATTTTACCCTAGAAACCCAAACTAGGAAAACCATCATTCCTTGAGCACTCTTCTCTCTTGTTGTATTATTAATTCATATTAAAAGGTTACATGTCTAACCTTGGTCCACACCTAAGACACAATCAACATCATAACCTCTTTCTTACACAAGAACNNCACCTAAGACACAATCAACATCATAACCTCTTTCTTACACAAGAACAACCCTGTAGCCAATTTTTCTTACATCTACATGACCAATAACCTCTACAATTATAGACTCTTGGAAATTATCCATTCATCATCTAAATATTGATTCATTATATTTTACAACATTACATCATGCCTTCTTAATAGGATTTACAGTAGGGAAAACCCTAAATAAAGGGAACCCAAAAAATGTTACAGATCCACAGAGATCATTGGCTACAAATCCTATGAATCTCAGGATTTTGTTACAGTCAACTACCAAGTCGGATTACCCATCGACTACCAATCGACATTCATTTAGTCTTCATTCAGTTGCCACACACCCACCTATCGACCTCTTGTCGGTTTACCTCTTCAACATGTTTTTGATGTATTTACCATGTCTAACCACCTCGACCTTCCACATCGAATTTACCCGATCGAACCACCTCGACCTTTTTCCTTACCCAGTGAAACCACCTCGACCTTCAACTTAAACTTTATTCGGTCGACTCACCTCGACCTTTGACTTGTTTTTGATCCACCTCAACCGTCAACTTGTTGTCGATCCACCTCAACTTTCAAATTAAACTTTATTCGGTCGACTCACCTCGACCTTTGACTTGTTTTTTATCCACCTCAACCGTCAACTTGTTGTCGATCCACCTCAACTTTCAATTGTGAGTCGATCCACCTCGATTGGAATATAACAACCCAACATTAAGGTAATATGAATAAACAAAACAAATTTCGTGTCAAACCAATTTATATTTTATGAGAAATTAGTTTCCTGTCACCTACAACCATTTTTCATTTTTCTCAAAATTTGTGCATCCTTTGGCTATGATTTTTGGTGAGAAGAAGCATAAGGGTTTTACCAACAAACCCACCAATTTTCATGGAAATTTTTTTTCTATATTGAGATAAAATGAATTATAAAATATTCTATGGAAATCTTGCTACAAACAATCATGATTCGATAGCAGCCTTGTTTCTTTGCATGCTAGCACTACCTCAGAGAAAAGTTCGATATATCAGTTTTGCTCATAGGTGTCATGATGTGGTTTTATGTTCATCAATTCATCTCTAGGTTAAATAAAGAAGGAAATATATCATGATCATTTTTTATCATTAGCTACCATAATTATTGTAACCACAAGTCCAAGGTGTTTCTTATGATCCGAGGTTTTCTTTTTTTTAGTGATTGGTTCCAAGCTCAAATTCAAGGTTACAAAATGATATTTTTTTTGTCAGAACTGCATTGTATATCAGCTATATGGTTTCTTTCATAGATCATTGGGTTATAATTTTCATGCATGCACATGGTTGACTTTTCAAGTTTTAAATATTTTTCTATTTTGATGAAAGGGGAAGATTTTTTGTTGCAGTGGAAAAGAGAACAAATCCAACAAGTAAGTGCTTCCACACAACAACCAACACTTTCCAAACGTGTGGTTGCTACACAAAAACCAACCACAAAGAATTCAGATGCAACTTGAGTCCTTCTAGCTTGCCCAATATTTTAGAGGAAGACCTAGTCACACAATCAGTTGCATGGAGATGTAGGGTTGCATAGGGTTGCATAAGGGCATGCACCATGTTTAGTTGGGGTGGTGGTTGAGTCTAAAAAATTCCCATCTTCTTGCCAACCTTTTCCCTGACTTTTAATCATTTATGCTTGTACATAACCTTGTATTAATACCATTTTTATGTTTGTATGTGGGATTAGGCTCAATGTTTTCCAATACATTTATTTTAGTATTTTAAGTGAATTTATGATTAAAATGTTTTCCAATACATTTATTTTAGTATTTTAAGTGAATTTATGATTAAATATTAGAAAAATAACATGTTTTCACTTATCCTTGAAAGTTGGGTGAGTTTGGTGATGTTTACAAGTATCTTTGGAGATTCCAACAATCCCAAATTTTACCACTTAGCCTCAAGGTAGAATTTCCCATTCAACCCTTAAATATTTGATGAAGATTTGGGAGGATCACTCAAGTGTCTTGGATGGAGAAGAATCATGGGAGATTTGTTATCAACGTTTTAGAGATTTTTGTGGGAATATCCGTAGATATATTACTTGTTAATTATTAGAAAATTGGTTTAACCACATGAGATATATGTGGATCTAAATTTATTATTGGTTATCTTAGATTCTGTATAAATAAGAGTGCCCTCTCCATTCCAAAGAGAAGACTCTTGGAGCATATGTCTAGATTGTGATGGAATAGATTAAAGTTCTTAGCATTTCTCTTCACACAATTTGTCATTATTTAGTTATATGTATTGATTTAGTTCTATGTCTTGTAATTTGATTTCATGAACAATATTTTCCTAATTCATACATGATCGCCCTTTCAACTACATGATCATTGTCGAGAATGATTAAGTTTGTTTTCTATTGATGAAATGAGGGTGATGAGTTAAATTCATTTTTCATTTATTTTTTATAAGCATCATAGGTAGATCACACTTCAAATAATCTAATTTTGCACACATTGTTCTTTAATTTCACAAATCTACAAACTCTTGGGTTGATAATTTTGATGTAACAGGATTTATGCATATAAATCACATGACACTCACCCCCTTGCAAAAACATTCACTTCTATGCAGGTCACACCTATGCATGTCCTCAAGATTTCACTATTTTTCCTTGCTTCATATAGAATTTGGAGTTTTGTATTCTCTGAGGAGACCCAAGTTCAAACCGTTTATATGGACTACACAATTCAAGATCTACATTCATTATGGGAGAATGCACCTTAAGTCGGGGTTGATAATTTCAATCCTTGAAAGTTAGTTTTAATTTGAATACGGAGCATGGGCCCTTTCTCACACTTTGGTAATTTGAGTTGGGAGGATAAGGATAGATGGAATTCTCTCACCCTTCATTAATATTTATTAGGAAGTGAAGAAGCACAATCCCTTCTCATACTTGAGAACAATCTCTTCTCATACTTTATAATTTTTGGGAGGAGAGGAATCACTAATCCATTCACACACTTTTGTAATTAGAGTGATGAGGATAAGGAGAATGAGAACTGACCCATTGTCACACTTTTATATTTTGAGATGTTTTCACCTTGTCGAATCCTCAAAACCCTTCATGGAAAATTGCATTCAAAACTAATCCTTGTCTTTAAATATTACAAATAACTAGGGGTTTTCAAACTTAGTCAAGTTCCTTATCTTCCTGAAATTTTCCTTTTAAAACCTTAAGTTGTCCCTCATACCTAAAATTGTCCTCCTTTAAATGATCAATTTTCTTAAGCAATGATGTAGTTTTACTTGGTCTAAAGTTGTTGATTCTTTCTCTTTCTTGTCCCTTCTTTGCAGTTGTTAGTTTCCCAGTAGGTTATCGTGGGAAATCAACAATGATTAATGGTTCAGATGATTGGGATGACATTGTCACCAAGGAAGACCTGGTTCTTCTTCTTGGGAGTTCATCAAAAACTCCTCGAGATGATCTCTTCTTCCCTCTCTTCTATTGTGAAGTTTCTTCTATGAAATAGAAAAGTTTACATTCTTCCCAAGAGGGGTTTTCACCTATAATATCTACTTCATCACTAGATGGTAACACAGAAACATTATGTGCAACAAGAGAGTTACCTTGTGTCTCTGTATTTTTGACCTCTTCTTCTTCTCCACGGTTATCTTGGTCTATCTTATTTTCCGATGTCGCCCCCTTCATCTTCTTTCTCTATATCTCCTCCTACCTCTTCTTCATCTATATCTCATCCTTAATCCTATTTCTTTGTATATCCTCCTTCATCCTCTTTCTCTGTATCTCCTCCTTCATTCTATTATATTTCCATTATGGTGGCTATGTCATCATGGATATTTCTAATTCCATCTCATCCTTATACTTGAACTCCCTGTCGCTAGACTCATTGTTTCTAACAATGGGCTCTAGTTCTAAATTGGCTGCTCCTATCTTTGCTTCCTCTCCCTCTGATAGTTTATCCATGTCATTTCTTTATTTCTTCATTGATCTATGAGTTCCATTGGGGGTGATGAATTCGAGCCTTGTTGCATTGTTTTGTTCTAGTACATAGATGACCAAAATATTTATCAATCCATGATTAAAAACGAAATCCTTCTGATGTTTGTACCAACACAGAGAGCTATCCATTAGCTTCATAGACTCTAAAAAAAGAGTAAGGGTGTTAAGAAAATTCCCATGGAGAAGATGTGACAGTAGCATAAAGTTGTAGTTGAATACGGTAGTAAACCTACCTTCACATGTAATGTATCTCTGAAATAAATAGACAACATCTTTCCAAGGAGAAGGTAGTGAGGTTTTTTCGACTCCCTTACCTCTTTCTTTGAAATGTTATTCTCCTCTCAGGAAATTCACCTTAGTTGCTAGAATCAGCGCCTTCTTACTAAACCAAATTAGCCATAATCGTGGCAACCCTATAGCCTCTAAAATAGTCCATTTTGTAGCATCGACATGTATCCTGCACACCATCGAGCTTGCTATGTCTAGACTCCAAGAAAACTCAAGGGTGATGACATTATCAAACCCCTCCAGTGTCTCGAAGAAGGTTACCTAGCCTACGTACCGAAAGATTTGGTAGGATTCTGGATGGCTACGCAACAAATCGAGTGACTCAGGCTCATGATTAATGAATGATCCTCCCATTATGGATAATCAGGTTATCACTATCCTTTTTTCTGTAGAGTTTCAACAAGGTGAGTTGCAGGAATGGGCATGCATTCGCGGCTGGGAGAGATTGCTAAATTAGGAAAGTTGACGGTATGGAATTTTTATGCGATGATTTGTATTAATGGATAATAATGGTAATGTCGTTTCATCATGGAGAGGCGTCGTGATATGATGGGTGAAAAAAAACAAGGTAATAAATACTACACATGGTAAGATGACATGTCCCCCCCAACTAACGGTCGAAGTCGTCCTCAGTTGAGGTGGAAGGATTGACAACGCCAGTCCAAATGCCACCTCAAAACTTTATAATTATGCAAGGAAATCAAAAGGATACACGTGTCAGGTACTTACCATAAACTGTGTTTGACGTGTCAGTGGTTGCATGTAACCATTGGTTGAATTATGAGCAATAATAATGGCCATAAGAGGTGGAGTTGGAAGATTACATGGTTGGAGAGTGGAATCTGGATATTTGGAATAGATTCACAGCATTATAACACTATATTTTCAACACTCGATCCGACATTTTAGCATACAAAGAAAGCCATGGCATAGTTTTGTAGATTGTAGAAAGTATAAGTAACAAGAAGTAGTAATTACAATGTAAGAATTAAAAACTGAGTCATAGTGAGAGGTGATTTTCAGCAAGCAAGCGATGAGTAACAACAAAAAATGAAAATCATCAAGTGAGTTAAAGAAAATGATGTCTTACAACAAATGATGAGTTAATATGAATTACAACAGAGGATGAGGTATAGAAAATGAGTTACAACAAATGGTGAGTTACGAAAAATGATGGGTTACAACAAATGAGTTGCGACATATGAATTGTAGCAAAATGAGTTACAAAAAATGATGATTTACGGTAAATAAGTTGCAGCAAATGATGAGTTACAAAAATTGAGTTGCAGCAAAATGAGTTACAAAAAACGAGTTGTGGAAAACGAGTTACAACAAAATGAGTTGCAACAAAACGAGTTGTAGAAAAATGAATTGTAGTAAATGATATCATCGAATTGTGTTGATTTGGACCTGAAGTTGTTATTGACAATAAAATTTTCTTCATTATTAACAAAAATAATGGAAAAGAAAACTTATAAGAACTATTTTTTTTATTAAGTGGAAATTGCTAGATAGCTAGTTTTCAATTGGAACCCATCTAATTATTCTCTAAGGGAGTTTTCACAATTAGATTTATTTGTTTTTATGTTTTTGGAAGTAATGTGGCTGGTGGTGCAGAAGAATGATTTTTGGGCCCAATCATCTCAAAAGATGGCTCTAAAATAACATGAGAGAGAAATGAATATTTAGAAAGAAATTGGTGATACAACCAAAGATTGTGGCCATTAACAAGTAGAGAAATTTATGAGTCGACTATGGTTGTAAGCTTGACAGTCCCATTGTCAAAAAAATTGTCCACTTCACAAGGGCCTAACCATCTAGTACAAAGCTTCCCCTTGAAATTTTAAATCTGGAATCGTATAACAGTGCCCAATCACCTTTTTGAAACACCTTATTTCTAATAAATTTACCATTCCACTTGGTGCATTATTGTTGAACAAGGTTGATGTGATGTATGGCATCCAAGTGCATTTCATCTAATTCATTAAGTTGATCGAGACAATGTTTATGTGTTGTGGTTAAATCTATATTTAAATCTAAATTAGTCCTTAATGTTTTTATTTCAAATTCAATGGGGAATACATGACTCTTACCATACACCAGTTCAAATGGGGAGAAACTTGTGGTGTTCCACCATTTCATCATATAGGCCCAAAGGGCCTTTGGTAGTCACTCATCCCAGTCATGAAGGTGAATAGCCACAGTTTTCATGAGTATGCCTTCAATAACTTTATTAGTGCTTTCCAATTTCCCATTGGTTTGTGGATGGTAAGGTGAAGTAATCTTGTGACAAATTTTGTACTTTTTGGTAAGCTATTTGATTAGATGGGAAGAAAAATGTGGTCCTCCATATGTGACTATTTATTTTGGAACTCCAAAGCAAAAAAATATGTCTTCAAACGAAAATTCAACAACACCTTTCTCAGTATCCCTGGTGAGTGTTTTAGATTTGACCCATTTCGTGACATAATCCATGAAAACCAAGATGTAATACTTTTGATGAGAAGAGGGGTTGATAGGCCCCACAAAATTGATATCCCACTTCTCAAAGGGTTTGATAACCAATTGATCTTTTAACATAATTTCATCTAATCAAATGGGTTGGCCCATTCGTTGGCAACTGTCACATCCTTGTACATACATTTTTGCATCTTGGAACAAAGTAGGCTAGTAATATCCCATGTGAAGTGCTTTGTACCATGTTATTTTATCAACAAAATGTCCTCCATAAGGCTTATTGTGTGCCGGGTTTTCATAATTTCATGGATCTCATCTTCTCTTACACAACATCATATCTCAAGGTTTGGCCCTTTGTTAAAGAGAAAACCACCTACCCAAGAATATTGGGAACTTTGCTAAATAATATTTTTCCATTCTCTAGGAGAAAGGTGGTGTGGTAGATTTCTTGTTGCAATATAATTAGCAATATATGCATATCTCGGTAAGTGATTAGATACTTCAAATAACTGTTCATCAGGAAAAAATCCTCAACATGAGAATCATCACCATTGTTGGTAAGCCTAGAAAGGAAGTCTGCAATGACATTATCCTTTCTGGGCTTGTCCACAATAGTGATGTTGAATTCTTGTAGTAAAAGTAACCACCTAGTAACTCTACCATTTGTGACCAATTTATTCATTAGATATTTAATGGTAGAGTGATCTGTATGTACAAATACTTGATAGCCTATAATATAATGTCATAATTTGTTAATAGAATGTACAACAAGAAGGAATTATTTTTCAGTTATTGTATAATTTAACTCCAAAGGAGTCAAATTCTTGTTGATGTAATATATGGCATATGGGTTTCATTCTTCTTGTTTTCCTAGTACAACACTGATGGTAGCGTGAGAGGCGTCTGTCGAAATATGGAATGGTAAAGTCCAATAAATCCCTCGTAAGATAGGGGATTTAGATAGGAATTTTTCGAGATATGTAAGAGTAGTTTGGAATTTGTTAGTACATACAATTTTTTTCCTTTTAAAGTAATGAAAATAGAGGAGATGCAATCCTAGAATAATTTTCGATGAAACAACGATAATAGACAATGTTTCCCAAAAGATTACGCACCTCTTTTTCTGATTTTGGAGGAGGAATTTTTAAGATTACCTCAATTTTGTTCGGATCCACCTGTATCCCTGCAGAAGAAATATAATGGCTAAGTACAAATCCCTTATCCATCATCGTGTGGCATTTTTCTGTGCTTAAAGAGATATGAGTTTGTTTGCAGCGTTTCATCATTTTTTCAAGGTTATCCAAATCCATGTCAAATTTATCACCATATGGTGTAAAATAATCCATGTAAATATCAAGAGATTCATTAACCATATTCAAAAATATTCCCAATACAGCCCACTGAAAAGTAGCAAGTACGTTTCAAAGCCCAAATAGGTGGAATTGGTAAGCAACTGAACCCCAAGGATGAGTAAAAGTAGTTGTTTCCTGACCTGCAAGAGAAATATGTATTTGGTTATATCCTTTGAAATCGTCAATAAATGAGAAAAAACTCTGGTTGGATAAGATGTCAAGGACCTGGTCGATAAAAGGAAATGGGAAATGGTCTTTTTTTGTGACTTTATTCAACTCCGTTTAGTCAACACATATTCTCCATTTGTTGTTTTTCTTAGGTATAATGACTAGTGGGGATACCCACTGACTATCTCATATTGTGTAGATGAAATTAACATTTAACAATTTCTAGAGTTCTTCTTTTACGGTATCTTTCAGGGTTGGGTTCATTATGCGTTGTGGTTGTTGAATGGGTAGACAATCTTATTTTATATAGATGTGATGGGTACATAGATTAGGGTGAATTCCCTTGATGTTTGTGTAATATCATACAAAGGCCTCTTTATGTTCTTGCAATATCTAAACCAATCATTCTATTTTTGAGGGAGATAGGTTTGGATTAATATTTAAGTTTTTTTCAGGCTTGATTTCATATGGGACACTTTTATGGTTTGGTGGTGTAGGTATTAGTTCTAAAGAGAAATCATCATCAAGAATTTCTTGGTCAGGTTTATTCATTATATAATCTAAGAGTTGGAATTTTGGATGAGTAACAAATGGGGGGTGTTAATAAAACTGTTCATAGTGTCGTCCTTTGTCTCGTTATTGAAACAAATATCCTTACCAACTGTGATTTCAAGTTTGGTGCACAAGGGGGTTTCATGGTCCACACTTGGTTTGGCAGGGGGTAGAGGACGATATTATTGGTATCATTTCCATAATAAACCATCATAAACCCTCATTTACAACTAATAAATGCATCGATTGTAGCCAACCATTGTCTTCCTAACGTCAAGGGGTGTCCTCCTAGATGGGTTTTAGGCTGTAATACTAAAATGTCCGCTGGGTATTCCCATGAGTCTATTGATATGAAAATGTCTTCTAGAACCCCTTCTAGTCATATTTTAGATCGGTCAGCGAGTTCCAGCATAGTGAGAGTGGGTCTTATGTTGGTAAGTCCCAACAGTTATGTAGTTTGTTTAGTTATGCTATTTATTGTAGTGCCAAAATCGATGAGGGTATTAGGGATGATCATATTTATGATCTGTACGGTTATTGTTGGGTTCACAGGGTCGTCATATTTTGTGAGTGTGGTTTTTCCCAACATTAATTCTGACAATTTTCCAACTACCTGAATTGTGGAAGGATCCATGTATTTCCTACCGGGCCTTTTGACACACAATTCCCTCATTGTTTTGGCATAAATTGGGACATATTTAATAGCTTGTAGAAATGCGATTTTGACACATAAGTTTTTCAATTCTCCAAGGAAGTCAAACGCAGGTTGAGGGATGATTCTAAGCACTGCTAATCTCTCTGGGTAAAGGGAATTTTCAACAATGGTATGAATAACATTCTAAGTTTCATCTCGTTTATTGGGAGTTTCAACATAATTTGGTTTAGTGTGTTTTTTCTCAGATTTCTTACAAGTTGGGAGTGTTTCTTTGGGTGAATTTATTTCTACATGTTCTATCATTACAGGTGATGTTTCTTGATTTATTACTCTCCCTGATATTAATTGTACATTGTTACATTCGATAGGAGAGATACAATATGTGGGAAAGGTGGGTGTTTCAATCTGTTGAACCTCCTTATTATTTGGGTTTGGGTTATGTTGGACACATAGTATGGAATGTAGTGGAGTATTTCTTGGTAGTACAATAAACAGGAGTGTAAATGGTTGTTGTTGTACATGAAGTTTGTTTGTATAGTAAATTTTCTTCCTTGAAAAGGAGAAGCCCGCCATCCTTGGGACCATGGTACAATTTGATTTGGATATTTCATCTAGGGTGTGGGGTATTGTTCTTGGGGTGGGATGGGAATTTTCCATGGGGCTGAAGGGTATTGAATCTGTTGTGGAATTTTCGGATTATACATATGACTCCAACTATTGAAAGATGAATATGGGTCTTGAATCATACCTGGTAAATGTGTCTACCATGGATTCTTGGAGATAAAATATGATTGATTAGTTTCTTCACTTGATCCCTGGAATATTGATTTCAGTATTGGTAGTGATAGGAAGAGTTTTTTTGGGTGGTCCAATTCACAAATACCACAAACCTCCATGTTGTCAAGTGGGCATTCCTTATGGGAATTCTTATCTCTTCATTTGGGACAGATTACTACCAATTCCTTTTCTACTTGATCTTTCTTTTGTTTTACATGCACGACATCCAATTTTGTAGTTAAAGAACTAAGGATATCAATATTAAAATTTTCAAACAGATTATTGATTTCTTCCCTTCTTACTCCACCGTTGGTTTATTTTTGTATCCTGGCAGAGGCATTCTATGCTTGGGCTCTGTTTCTTGATGATCCTCTTGAACTCCTTAGGAAAATATAAATGATGTCATCATAGGGATATTTTGATATGTCGCCTTTACCTATTAAGTTCAACATATTGAGGTATTCATCTCTCATCCCCAGGATCATAATTGTTTTCAAAATATCCTTGTCTAGATCACTATGTTTGGACCTCTGCAAGTTATGTTGAAGGCACTCAACATAGTCCTCAATAATTTCTTCTTATTTCTAGGACATTTTGAAAATTTCCTCTCTTTGGTCTCTTGTCCTGCAGTAGTCCTTATATTTTCCCAGGAATATTTGTTTCATATTGTTCCAAGAAGTGACAAATTTAGCACTAGGGACCGTAAAACATATTAATGTGGCTCCCTTGAAAGTAGCATGGAACAATTTTAGCTTATGAGTGTTCGAAGCATAGTCATAAATGTAGTACAATACTTCAAATTCAAACAAGAAGGTACCTGGATCCTCGTTGGCCAAGCCATGAAAGTTTGGAAGGGAAGATAGGGGAATATGTTTTGTTGGTGCTTGTCCTGGAATATCCCAAATGGGGAATTCAAAGGTGGAGATTTTGTTATCTACATTTTCATTCACCATATGTTTCTGCCACAAAATGTGAAGTTTTTTCCAATCAGGTTTGGGAATATCCTCGAGTTTTAGGGAATCTTCTAATGACTACGTAGGGTGTCATGTGACACTTCTTTGGTTTGGAAGAGGGTTATCAATGGTTTGATTGACATCAAACCTTGATTATAGGTAATCCTAACCAGGGCTGATTTTAAGGATGGAAAATTATTTTAAAATGTAGAAACCTTGGCGAATCTTACTAATCCTT
>CBVK0101384360.1:0-17435 GCA_900067695.1 Picea abies | reverse complement strand
TGAAGATGTGGAGGCACTACCTCATGGGAAAAATATTTGAGTTGAGGATAAACCACAGTGGTCTGAAATATTTATTTCTACAACCAACTCTAAATTCCAGGCAAAGCAGGTGGTTAGAATTCCTCAGTAAATATGACTTTGATATAAATCATATCAAAGGGAAGTAGAACAAGGTGGTCGATGAACTTAGCATAAGGGTGCATGAGTTGCATGCTACATCCATTAGCTTGTACCAATTAGATTTGAAAGATAAAATATTAGAGGCTGCAAAATTAGATTTGTAATACATGGAAATAATAACAAAATTACAGCAAGGTATTTTGCAGCAAAAAATTGAAGATTATAAGCTAGAAAATGATGGAATTCTCATGTATAGGGGCAAAATTTATGTGCCAAATTCCCAGGATTTGAAAAATCTAATATTGAGAGAAATGCATAATGTACCTTATGATGGGCACCCAGGTTATCAAAAAACTATCGCAGCTGTCAAGAGCCAATATTATTGGTCGAGCATGAAGAGAGAAGTTGTTCATTTTATTTCCAAGTGTTTGGAGTGTCAAAAGGCCAAGTTTGAGTATATACACCCAACTGGTTTGCTACAGCCATTGCCCATTCCTAAGGGGAAATGGGAAGTTGTAACAATGGATTTCATCACCAAACTGCCCAAAACAAACAAGCAGCGTGATTATATCATGGTAGTGGTGGATAATCTTACTAAAGTTGTCATTTTATTCTAGTAAAGATCACTCACAAGGCAATCAACATTGTTGATATTTATATGAGAGAAATTGCTCGAGTACATGGTATACCCAAGAAAATTGTGTCTGACAAAGATCCAAATTTTACATCAAATTTTTGGAAAGGATTATTCAAGGGATTTGGAATAAATTTGAATTTTAGCACAGCTTATCACCCAGAGTCATAGGGGAAAATAGATATGGTGAATCAAGTGATTGAGGATATGTTGAGGATGTATGTGATGGATAAACCATCAAAATGTGCAAACTACCTATACTTAGTAGAGTTTTCATATGACAATGGGTACCAAGCATCTCTAAAGATGAGCCCATTTGAGGCACTTAATGGAAAAAGGTGCAACACATCGGTAAGCTGGGACAACCCAGCAGATAGAGCAATGGTTGGGCCAGAATTACTCAGGGAAATGGAAGAGAAAATGATGAAAATAAAACATAGTTTAAAGGTTTTCCAAGACAAGCAAAAAAGCTATGCTGATAAGGGAAGAACTAACAGGGAATTTAAAGTGGGTGACCATGTGTTCTTGAAAGTAAAGGCCAACAGAAGTTCCCTGAAGTTGGGAAATTGTTCAAAGTTAGCTGCTCGTTATTGTAGGTCATTTGAAATACTAGAGAGGATTGGGCCTGTAGCATACATGCTTGCCTTGCCCGAATCAATGTCTATTCATAATGTATTCCATGTATCATTGCTCAAAAAGTATATACCTAATGCTAATCATGTCATTGATTGGAATGTGATTCAGGTGGAGCAAGAAGGTGTCGTTCAAGTGCATCCAGTGTGCATATTGGACCAGAATATCAAGCAGCTCCTGAATAGAGCCATATACCTAGTAAAATTCCAATGGGCCTTGTATGGTCCTAAAGATGCAACTTGGGAGCACGAGGATGCTATGCGAGCAAAATACCCACATCTTTTTTAAGATTTTTGAAGTTTTGGTTGTATATGTGTATATATTGCATTGAGGACAGTGCATAAATAAGGGGGAGGGGAATGTAATACCCCTAGGCCGAACCCTGACTATAAATGTAAATATAAGTGTACATATGTATATAAGCTAGTGAGTTGTTTGTATCAAGTTTTGGAATTAGTTTTGTAAGCACATTTCCATAATATAGCATGCATATGTGTTGTGCACTAAAATAATAAGTGTGCACATCCTAGGATATCGTGCGCAGCAACTTGAGTGCACAATCTTGAGGCTAGAGATCCTTTGTGTATATGTTCATGTTTTTTAGGCTGGTGAGCTTGTATACAAAAAGGATAGTATATTTGTATTATAAACATAAATCACACGCAAATGTTAATGAAAAACACATCATTGCGGCAGACCAACCATGTAAAAGAGTATGGAGGGATAAACTCCACTAGTTAGTGAAAGGGGGCTAAAAGTTAAGAATAAGGGTCTAAGATAGGGAACTTAAGCCAAAAGGAATATTAAATTAATATTCCTTAAAGTATAAAGTATGGATACTTATTTTTATCCTAAGTTCTAAGGATCAGGACAAGTGGGCCAAGGTAGTTCTCAATAGGACAAGTGTCAAGTTGGGAGCATGCATACATATAATTTGGACTTAGTTCATTTTCCATCATTACATCATCATTCACTCACTCATTCATTTGTCCTGCATACCTTCATGTTACTATCATTGTACTTGTACCTGTACCTAGTTAGATTAGAAGTTGGACTAAAGAAGTGGATTGTGAGGCCCATAGGATATTGAAGAGGCAGGTTGTTAGGCACGTGAGCAATTTTCTCTAGGTGAGAGAATTGTTGGGAATTTATTTCTCGAAGGTGCGAAACTGCAGCTACATGGCTCTGAGACTTCCAGTCCGACCTGTTGTTGAAGCCCCGGAAAGGAAGTGGGGCAGTTGAGGGACTGTTGAGAAAAGAAGGGGCACACTTCCTGGGGTGGGCAGGTATGTGTGGAATGAGGGATTGTAAGCTACTAGTTTGAGTTGGAACCTATGACTAAGTTTTTCTTGTTGTCTGAGATACATCATCCTAGTTAGGAATTCCTTTACCTAGGTGGAGTTTAGCCCCAGCTCGGAGGTGACCCATTGTTGAGAGTTTTGAGTAGTGTGGTCTAAGGTTGGGAGGAACTTGAAAGGTCTACATGCAATTGGTGATATTTTTATCAACATAAGTGTCAATTGTGTGTTAAATTGTATGTTGCATTATGATTTGTGCGTTTATCTTTATGGGTCTTTCCTGTGTATGTTGCATGTGTATTTCTATTATTATTTTTTATGAATCAGTGTATTGGCAGAGTATTTGTATGTTTTAATTTGGTATCAAAGTTCAAATTTTTGGTTGGCATGGAATAGTTGGTTATTGAGGATGCTACAAACACAATGGGTGTGCTCACACTAGGTACACTTGTGGAAGGAAATGAAGTTACCGATGGAATTTCCCACGTACAGAAGCATGATGTACTAGGCATGTATGGATTAGGACCTATGGCGCAAATAGATGGTAAGGAAGACATCACCGGGACTCCTCTAGTAACACTTGTTGACAATCTTGTGGGAATTTCCATACTCGATAAAGCACTCACACTTGACATCATGTGAGGATTACTAAATAATGAAAAAGATTCACTAAAAGGCCACCTAACCTCAAGGAGTTTGGCGCTTGTTAACACATAAAGATGTACAGGTTGTCAAAATTTTTGAGTCATGTCTCATGTAAATAAATTAAGGTGATTGATTTTTAAAATTGGGTATAAATCTGATCAAAATACATTTTCCTAGTCTTGGTGTCATGATGGTGGTTGTCATTATTAGAAAAAGAAAGAAGGTTCAATCATCTCTTGCTATTTTCATTTGCAAATATATTGCTGCAAATTGTTCGTTGTTGCAAACTCTCCTAGAACAGTTGGTGCTAAGTTAAACGCTTGAAGGTTGATGGTTAAACTTTATGCGGCAAGGGGTAAAAATCATATTCTAGCTACCATTGCTTGATATTCAAAATTCCATCATTTTCAAACCATTTTAGTCATCAAAAGATATATTTTTCTACATGATTTTACATGCTTCATGTTGGGTATGTGTTATATTCTTTGCATGTGTGTGTGTGGGTGTGTCAGATATGACAACTGGGTCTAATGATCCATCGTACTAGTGCTCTGTATGTGTCGTGTGTTCTGGGCTCTTTCCTAGGGGGGTCCCAGGGGGGGGCAGGTATGCCCCCCCTGGTTATGCGCAACGCCTTGAATTTTTTTTTTGGGCATTTTTTTCTATTTTTAGAGGATTTTGTTATTTTTAGCGGTTTTGTAAATTAATCCCGAATTAAGGGATTAGGGTTTTGGTATCTACAAAATACCTAAAAACATTGTATATATATTGTATAGTTTTGTAAATTAATCCCGAATTAAGGGATTAGGGTTTTGGTATCTACGAAATACCTAAAAACATTCTATATATATTGTATAGTGAATGGTGAAATTCAATATATAATGAATATAAGAAAGGTTTTCCCGATAAAATCTCTGTGTATGAGCCATTGATTAAATTCTGTTTTGCTTAAGAATCTATATGCATTTCTTTACTTCACAGGTTTAAAACTTACATGAAGTACAAGATCTGAGTACAAGAAGTTGGGACTCGAAATAGTTGATCTTTTTCAATATCGGCCACACCGAGCCCAAACAAAATCCATAGGGGATGAAAATAAATATGATGGAGCAGGAGATCCTTTTAAAATTTTTCTCAAGTAATCCCTAGCACGACAAAGGAATGAAATGATGGACAACTTTGCACAGATCCTTCGGTGGCTTCCCACATGAGAAGCGTCTTCATCAGGCGTCCATGCAACCTCCTCAAGGTACAGGTAAATTTTTATATTCCATTATTTGAAGGACTCATAGATGCAAATGTTGTAGATAAATGGTTGAATCTACTCGAAGGGTATTTTTTGGTTCACAATTTTTTCGATAGGGAAAATATTACTGGCCTCAAAAAGGGCCCAATATCCCCCAAAAATGGGCCAAATCCTCCAAAAACAATCATAAAATATATTAAAAATCTATATAATATGGTCAAAACCCACTTTATGCAACCAAATTCAAAAATATCCCCCAGGGTTGGGCGTGCGCTACAAATTGGGGTCATATGCAACTTAGGTGGCCAAGCACCAGCCCAAAGTGTTGCATGTTGGCCCCTTTTTCGAAATCCTTAGTCATGTGTGTTATGGTGATAGGACCGCGCCCTTGGGGTGCACCTATCCCCTTGCTTCCAGCCCCTATACATATGGTGAACGGTGCTACAAATGCGCGCTTGAGTGGTTAATGGAAAGGCGCCCATGCCTGATGCTTTGTGGTCACATGGTTCAATCAAACCGTGGCTTGGGGCTTAGCCCCATCCCCCTTCTGCCCCATACATTAATACATTGCCATTAAATATAATGAAATGTTGCCATTAAATATAATGAAATGGGTTTTAAACCCCAAACACATAGTTGGCGCATTGGCCATTGGATTTCTCCCCAAGATCTGCTCTAGTAATGGGTCATGGTTTCGAATCCCATGAGCCCCAACAAAATTTTAAACTGCCATCCAGTGATAGGGTGCCACATGGCAGCCCATGTCTGGGCAACGTGGCACCTCTTCATTTGCCTACATAGTGCCACACGTCAACTTCTGAGTGGATATGCCCTGTGCCCAGTCAAACTGATGTTGTGCTGCCACATGTCTCAATGCTACGTCAGCATGATGATGTCATTCTGACGTCAACATTGAATTTTTTTTCCCTGTTGACTATTTTTACTTGTTTGGAAAAACGGTCAGAGTGCGATAACTCTCGCATACAACATCCATTTGAAAAAGTAAATATATGGCTGGAATCAGCATGACGAACCAGTTGTAATGGAATTGGTTCAATGAGAATTTCATTTTTGATCCTTTTTTGGACCTGGGAAGCCTTCTGGATCCGATTTTGGATCACTTATGCTCGACACCTAGCTTACCAGAAAACTATTTTCGCTATCAAGAGCCAATATTATTGGTCAGGCATGAATAAAGAAGTTGTTGATTTTATTGTGAGATGTTTGAAATGTCAAAATGTCAAGGCTGAGCATAGAAACCCAATTGGTTTGCTACAACCATTTCCCATTCCTAAGTGGAAATGGGATGTTGTAACAATAGATTTTATCACTAAAATACCTAGAACTAACAAGCAACATTATTCAATCATGGTAGTGTTTGATAAGCTTATCAAATCTTCCCATTTTGTTCCAGTAAAGCTCACTCAGAAGGAATCTAACTTAGTTGATATTTACTTGAAATAAATAGGTCGATTACATGGAATTCCCAAGACAATTGTTTCTAAGAGAGATCCAAAATTTACTTCAAATTTTTGAAAAGGATTATTCAAGGGATTTGAAACAAATCTGCATTTTAGCACAACTTATCATCCAAAGTCGGATGGGAAGATAGAAAGGGTGAATTAGGTAATAGAAGATATGCTAAGGATGTATGTAATGGATAAACCATCAAAATGGGAGGATTATTTTCACTTGGTAGAATTTTATTACAACAATGGGTACCAATCATCCTTCAAGATGAGCTCATTTGAGGCACTTTATGGTAGAAAATGCAACACACCAGTGAGCTGGGACAACCCAACATACTGCGCAGTGGTTGGGACCAAACTACTCAAGGAAATGGAAGAGAAGATGATGAAAATAAAATAGAATTTAAAGGCTACCCAAGACAAGAAAAAAAGATATGATGATAAAGGTAGAACTCACAGAGAATTTAAAGTGGGTGACCATGTTTTCTTGAAATTAAAATCCAAGAGAAGTTTCTTGAAGTTGGGAAATTGGTCAAAGTTGTCAGCACGTTAATGTGGGCCATTTGAAATCCTAAAGAGGATTGATCATCTAGAATATATGCTTGCCTTACTCATAATATATTCCATGTGTCACTGCTTAAAAAGTATGTACCTAATGATAATCATGTAATTGATTGGAATGTGATTCAATTGGAGAAAGAGGGAAAATTTCAAGTGCATCCAGTGTGCATATTGGACCAGATGATCAAGCAGCTCCATAATTGAGTTGTAGGGATAGTAAAGGTCCAATGGACCTAGTATGATCCTGAAGATGCAACTTGGGAGCACAAGGATGCTATGTGGGCAGAATACCCTCATATTTTTTAATACTTTTGAATTTTTTATTGTATATGCGTATATACTACACTGAGGACAGTGCATAAATAAGGGGGAGGGGAATGTAATACCCATAGGTTGAACCCCGATTGTAAATATAAATGTAAATGAAAATATAGGCTAGTGATTCATGGGTAATGATTGTAAATGTAAATGCAATTATACATATAATCTGGTGAGATGATGTTACAAGGTCTTTGTTACGGTTCTATGCGCATTGAGTCATTGCACAGGAATATCATACCAAAAGAGTGTGCACATTTTATAATGTATCACACACATGTGTAAGTGTACAAGGATTGTGAACTAAAGGAAGGGTGTGCATCATCTTGATTTTTGCGTACAACGGAGTAAGTGTGTGGTTTTGGGGCCATAGTGCCTTTGTGTATATGTAATTTGAAGCTAGAGTGCATGTGTCATTATTAGGTTGGAGAGACAGATGTTAAAGGGTCAGTGATCCATCATTGTAATATGTAGTTGCATGTAAATATTAATGAAAACACATCATTGTTGCAGACCAACCATGTAAATGAGTATGGGGGGATAAACTCCACTAGATAGGGAAATGAGGCTAAAATTTAATGATAAGGGGATAAGATAGGGGGGCTTAAGCCCAAGGGAATATTATATTAATATTCCTTAAATTTTAAAGTATGTACTATTATTTTATCCTAATTTATAAGGATGGGGAAAAGTGGGCCCAAGGTAGTTATGAACATGACAAGTGTAAAGTTGGGAACATGCATACATATAGTTTGGACTTAGTTCATTTTCCAATCATTCTATCATCATTCCTTCACTCACTCAGTTATGATTCATACCCTATTTCTACTATACATGTACATGTACCTGTACCCTGGTTAGCTTTGGAGATGGACTGAAGAAGCAAGTTTTCAGGCCCGTAGGATATTGAAGAGGCGGGTTGTCAAGCCCGTGAGCATTCTCTCCATGTCAAAGAATTGCTAGGAATTGATTTCCAAAGGTGCCAAACTACAGCTACAAGTCTTTGAGACTTCCTATTCGGGAAATTTTTGAATCCCTGGAAAGGAAGTGGGGCAGTCGAGGGACTGTTGAGCATAGAAGGGGCACACTTCCTGGGGTGGAACAGGAATGTAGGGAATCAGGGATTGTAGACTATTGTTTGGACACGCCAACCACATAGAGAGGGGGGGTGAATTAGTGTGTGGATATTTTTACAATTATTTCTTCATTTAGTTAGCAACCACTTCAAACATTATTATTTGTTACTTACATTAACTATTAGCTACTTGCATGTAAACATATATCAAAAAAATTCATCAATAATAGAGAACTATGAACAATCATCATAATGAACACAATGAACACCAGATATATGTGTAAGATTTTGTATTATGTTGTTACATGAAGACTACGATCTCTGGGGGTTTATCAACACCCACTGAAAAAGGAGCACCAAATCCAAGAGAGTTTCAACTCTCAAATACAAGACTCAACTTGCATATATTAGCATCAACTGATATGTGAGGACTCCAACCCTCAAGTACAAGACCCATCTTGTAGATAGAAAACAATATTTCCAACTATCCCAATAGTGTTCAAATATTTTCTACAGATCCATGACTTGTCTATGCTGCAACACATGGGTATCCACACCCTTCTTAACTGCAACTGACATATGTTCACTACTATCCTCACTGCAACTCACACACTACCACAAACTCACCAAGTATCATTGTCACTATCTTTGTTTCTTTCAAACTGTCACTGTAAAACATGTCATGTCAACCTGTACCAGAATCCTGTAACAACCTATACCAAATAACCTACACCAACAATATGTAAAGATAATATCATCAAGAAAATCAAATCCAATCACCAAGACCAATCACCAAAACAACTCTCAACCATATGCACAATATCACCAGAATGTGTGTCAACCAAAACTAATCATAAAAACTCACAACCATCACCCACACATGCCTATACAAATCATGTACCAATCACAACCAAGTACCAACCTATAACACGAAAAGTGCATCAACCATGCACAAGAACATACTCCAAGCTAACCAACAAAGGGCCTCTAGCAATACATCATACCATCCATAAACTAAGCCCTTACATCAAACCATATGCCAAAACTTCACTTTTATATAGCCTCAAACATATACCACTCATAAGCCAATCATATACCAAGACCACTAGAAAATGCCTCTCACAATGCACCACAATATATGCCAATAAGACCAAGCTAAATGCACCAGCAATGTGCCTCAATAGATCTATCTTAAATCATACTTCTACAATAGATACCATACATCCAAGAGGGTATAAACCAAACCTCACAAATGCATGCCTCAAGCATGCTCCACAACATAAATCATAAACATATAGACATACCTTTACACACTGTAACTGACCTGATGCGTCAGATCTCAGACCAACAGACCTACAGTCTCTCCTCAGATTCTGCAACCTAGAACAATATCTTCCTGCTTTCCCTTTCTTCAGATACATGCTTTCCCTTTCTACAGATTGCAGGTATCCGCACTTTCCTCTTCTATTTCTCACAGGTATCACACTTCTATATTCCTACGGCCTGTGGATGTATGCATCCTTCCTTTTTGTATCTCATGGATAATCTCTTAAAACCCTGGTCCATTCACTTCCTTTTTAGCTCCTAAAATTTCGCTACCTCAAACCTATCACTTCAGATTTGTTAATTGTATCTGCAATAGCCTTTCACAAAATAGATATTCAACTAAGTTCAATAGGTATTCAACTAGATGCAAATGGGAGACCCTTACTCTCTTATTCATACTCTCGAGGTAGATTCCTTTAGGGGTTATCTTCTAATTGTTTTACCCAACTTCCCTCTTTTAGGGATAACCCACTTTATCTTCTAATTGTTTTACCCAACTTCCCTCTTTTAGGGATAACCCACTTTTAACTACTTTTCCCACTTGCAACCACTTTATCCATAAATAGTAAACTCGCCACTTCTTGTTGCAACCACTTTATTATTTAATTAATTTCTTTTGCAACCACTTTGACTAGGGAATCTTCTTTATGAATTTCTAGAATCTTTTGACTTCTTGTTGACCTTCTAGGGGATTCTAGATTACTCTAAAGGGTTCTCCAACTTCTCAAGGACATATCTCCCTAAGAGAACTATCCATCCATCTTCCACACAACTTCAGGCTTCACAACCACACATCTAGGATTATTCAACCACTTAACCATTTGTACTTTGCAAAGCATATTCCCATGATGGATTTCACCGTAAGGGGACCACTTTGAGAACTTTAACCAAGAGCATCTTCCTGTGAGGGCTTGCGCCATAAGGAGACCACTTTGGATTTCATCCATTTGGTACTTCCTACATAAGAGAATTCATGAGATCATCCGTATCCATGGTAATCAACTATCTTTGTTATCAACCATGACATGACATCAATGATACAACTCCCTTTGACATCAACCGTGACATCAATGACAACACATCACCATGACACCACTTGACATCAACCCTTTGACATCAAACCTTTGACATTAATGGCAACTTAGTCCAACAATATCCTCCTTTGGCATTGATTACAACACTTATACATAGAAACACTCATGCTCATGCTCACCTTGTGATCATCGCTCCTTATTAATGTTTATGTCTCTCCCCCTTTGACATCAATGGAAAATGGTATCTTATTTTGGGGGTGATCCCTTTGTCCTCATGCCTCTGTTCTTTCTCTTTCTCTTCCTCTTTGACCAAAAATTAAATCCTCTTGTCGATATGTCTCCTCCTAACATTTTACCTTATGTAACCAATCATGGGAATAAGAATAACTCCCTCTGTGGGTATGTATCCCCCTGTCTTCTCTGTAACATTCCATGTAATCATTGTGAACAATATGCTACCACTGTAATATTCTTCTGTTGCGGATACTACTACTCTACTGAAACAATGATCAACTACTCAACAATATTGCATCATGAATACCATGATATGTTATTCCTTTGATGATTCTTGGACTTTTCTAGGCATCATAGAACGGTCCATCACTATGTTGACTCATATGCTAGTCATCCAAGATACTTTACACTAGGCTTGTCACATGGCTTCCATTCTTTGTGCCACAATCAACATCACCAACTTCATTCATGTTCATTTGTTCAGTGTTTTTCATCCACTTTTGAGAGTTTTCTAGTTTCTTAGCACTTGTTCTCTGAGATTCCATCCTTTCAACATTATATTTCTTCCATGTTTCATTTTCTCTTATTTCCATATTGTATGAATCATTCCTCATTGACTATCTCCTTGAATTCCAGCAGTCCTGGGATTTTTGGCCAAACCCACTGTAGTTGTGACATCTCATGGTGTGACAATGTGCAACAATGTGTATGACAAGAATGCATCTCCAACATCTTAAGATGTTATTGAATCCTCCAACATATTTCATTGAATAATGTCTACAATGCAAGGGTTTGTGACCATATTCATTACATGAGAAGCAGTAACCATTGAAAACATTTTCATACCTATGATTTTGTGTCAACATTGAAGGCGTCTCTCTTCTAAATTTGCTTTGAGGTGTAGGACTGGCTTCTTGGTGTCTTCCTTGTTCTGATCTTCTAAATATTTCCTTGCTTTGTGCAGGTTCTTGACATGAAGATTTTATTTCACCCTTTTAAAATGAAGGGCCTACATCATGCTTCTTAGGAGTGCCAACTTCATACTGTGCAGCTTACTTGTATCCAAAACTAGATTTATCATTTGGTGATCTTTGACTATCCAGGATTTCATCCAATATTATTGAGTTTTTCATGAACTTGACATGAGAATTTGACTTCTTAGCTTTACTTCTGAGAACAACTACTTATGATTCCAACTTATGGAATGATTCTTCCTTTTCATTTACATGATTCTTCAATAGTTCCTCTATCATTTTGGCTTCCTCAAGTTGGGTCCTCATATTTACATTTATTTCACTTGTTTCTTTAAGATCTTCAAAGATTTTTCTAATCTCATCATCCACCTTATTCTTTTCTTTTGCTTGACTAATTATTTCAGTCTTCACTCTCTTGATCTCTTCTTCTTTTTATTCTAATTGATTCCTTTGCTCATATATGACCTTTTCAGTTGTTTCACTTTCTTCTTGTTTTTTGAGAATTTGTTTTAGTGCCATGGTATGTATTTGGAACTTTTATATGGATTCCTTAGTGATTCTTTCAAGAAAATAAAAATTATCTGAGTTATATTCTATTTCCATGCTAACTTCTCTTAAACCAGTTATATCTTCATCTTTAAGATTCAACAAATATTATTTTTCATCTATATGATAATTGTTAGTTGATTCTACACAAACTTCTTCTATTGCATCCAAATTGTATTCTTTATTTGTAGGAGAACATTCAACATCATTACATTTAGAATTATTGCAATCAGAATATTTTGGAGGGTCTTTACCTTCATTGATAACTGATTTTTTCTTCATGTCCTTGATGGGATTGTCTTTTGTGTCTTGTATTTTTCCTTGATATGCCTTCTATAAATTTAGCCATAGGTCCTTGGCAGAGGTGCATTTTCCTGTGCTTTCTTTGACAGAACCTGAGATTCCATTGAATATAGTCTTGAATGCCACTGCATTGTTCTTCTTTTATTCCTTTTGGGATGCAAAGTTGGATTGTTTCTTCCAAGGAACTAATCTAGCAACAACTGTGTCCCAAACACCTACTCCTTTTGACTTCAAATACCCTTTCATTTTTATTCTCCATGCCGAGTAATCTATCTCATCAAAGAAGGGAACTTCTTCGATAGAGGGCACTGCATGTCCATCCATTTGTGTTTCCATGGATCTCCTTCAAGCTTGTAAGGCTTATTGTGAAGGCCTTCTTTGATACCAATTATTGGACACACCGACCACACAGAGAGGGGGGGTTGAATCAATGTGTGGCTCTTTTTACAATTATTTCTTCATTTAGTTAGCAACCACTTCAAAAATTATTATTTGTTACTTACATTAACTATTATCTACTTTTATGTAAACATATATCAACAACATTCATCAATAATACAAAACTATTAACCATCATCATAATGAACATAATGAACACCAGATGTATGTGTAATATTTGGTATTATGTTGTTACATGAAGACTACAATCTTCAGGGGTTTATCAACACCAACTGAAATAGGAGAACCAACTCCAAGAGAGTTCCAACTCTCGAATACAAGACTTATATTGCATATCTCATCACCAATTGAGATGTGAGGATTCCAACCCTCAAGTACAAGAACCAGCTTGTAGACAGAAAAAAAAAAAAAAAAATATGTCCAATTGTACCAACAATGTTCAAATGTTTTCTAAAGATCTATGGCATGTCTATGTTGCAACACGCGGGTATCCACCCTCTTCTTAAATAAAACTCATGGATTTATGTGCCTATCCTCACTGCAACTCGTGAATTACCACAAACTCACCAAGTATCACTGTCATTGTCTTTGTTTTTGTCAAACTGTCACTATAAAACCTGTCATGTCAACATGTACCAGAAACCTATAACAACCTGTACCAAATAATCTGCACCAAAAATCTAAAAAGACAATCTCATCAACCAAACCAAATCCAATCACCAAGACCAATCACCAAAAAAAATCTCAACGATATGCACAATATTACCAGGATGTGTTTCAACCTAAACTACTCATAAAAACTCACAACCATCACCCACAAATGCCTCTACAAATAATGTACCAATCACAACCAAGTACCAACCTATACCACAACAAGTGCATCAACCATGCACAAGAACATACTCCAATATAACCAACAAAGGGCCTCTAGCAATACATCATACCATTCATAAACTAAACCCTTACATCAAACCATATGCCAGAACTTCACTGTTGTATAGCCTCAAACATGTACCACTCATAAGCCAATCATATACCAAGACCACTAAAAAATTCCTCTAACAATGAGCCATAATATATGCCAATAAGACCAATCTAAATGCACCAGCAATGTGCCTCAACAGATCTATCTCAAATCATACTTCTACAACGGAAACCATACATCCAAGAGGGTATAAACCAAACCTCACAAAGTCATGCCTCAAGCATGATCCACAACATCACTCATAAACATATAGACATACCTTTACACATTGATATTGACCTAATGCTCCATATCTGATACCAATAGACCTACAATCTCTCCTCAAATTATGTAACCTAGAACAGTATCTTCCTCCTTGCCCTTTCTTCAGATCTGTTCATTCCCTTTCTACAGATCATGGGTATTTGTGCTTTCCTCTTCTAGAACTCGCATGTATCCATGCTTCTATGTGCCTACGGCTCGTGGATGTACATGACATATCTTTCTGTAGCTCGCAAATAATATTTGAAAACCCTGGTTCATTCACTTCCTCTACAGCTCTGAAACTTTTTCTCCTTCATACCTTCGCTACCTCAGACCTATTACATCAAATTTTTCAGTTGTACTTTCAATAGCCTTTCAAAAAATAGATATTCAACTAAGTTCAATAAGTATTCAATTAGATGCAAATTGGAGACCCTTTCTCTCTTATTTATACTCTCCAAGTAGCTTCCTTTAGGGGTTATCTTCCAATTGTTTTACCCAAATTCCCTCTTTTAGGGCTAACCCACTTTTAACTACTTTTCCCACTTGCAACCACTTTATCCATAAATAGTAAAATCACCACTTCTTGTTGCAACCACTTTATTATTTAATTAATTTCTTTTGCAACCACTTTGACCATGGAATCTTCTTTATGATTTTCTAGAATATTTTGACTTCTTTTTTACCTTCTAGAGGATTCTAGATTACTCTAAAGGGTTCACCAAATTCTCAAGGCGATATCTCCCTAACCATGAGGAACTATGTGACATACCACATATCACCGAAAACGGCATGACGATCACTATCCATCCATCCACATCTGATAACCTCTTGACCTCTTTTCTTCCACACAACTTCAGGCTTCATGACCACACACCTAGGATTACTCAACCACTTAACCATTTGGACTTTGCAAAGTGTATTCCTATGAGGGATTTTAACATAAGGGTACCATTTTGAGAACTCTAATCAAGATAATCTTCCCATGAGGGCGTGCACCATAAGGGGCCCACCTTGGAGTTCATCCATTTGGTACCAACTACATAAGATAATTCATGAGAGCATCCTTAAACATGGTCATCGACTACCTTGGATATCAACCATGACCTGACATCAATGATACAACTCCCTTTGACATAAACCTTGACATCAATGACAACACATCACCATGACACCTCTTGAAATCAACCCTTTGACATCAATGACAACTTATTCCAACACTATTAGTTTGAGTTGGCACTTGTGACTGAGTTTCCTACTATCTCATATACCTTATCCTCATTAGGAATTCTTTACCCAGGTGGAGTTTAGACCTAGCTTAGGGGTGACCCACTAATGAGAGTTATGATCAGTGTGGTATAAGGTTGGGAGGAACGTGGAAGGTCTGCATGCAGATGGTGTTATTTTAATCAAAGCTAAGTGTCAATTCTATGTTAATTCATGTGTTGCGTTAATATTTATGCACTTTTTTCATGGGTTTTTCCTGTGTATGTTGCATGCATATTTATGTTATTACTTTGTATGAATTGGTGCAATTGCAAAGTATTTTTATTATTTAACTATAGAGATTCTCATTAAACACCGTACTTGTATGGGCCAGAGATGAATATGAATTTACAAGTCAGGATTATGGAAAAATCAACTAAGTGTGGAAAAATAATGGTGCGCGAATGTGTGTACTAAAATTTTGTGTTGTGCAGTGCAAAGTTGGTAATGCACAGAAAAATTATGGTGCATTGGTGTGCACACTAAAATTTTTTTTTGTTCCATGCAGAGTTGGTGATGCATGGAAAAATAATGATGTGCGGGGGTGCGTAGTAAAATTTGGCATTGCGTGGTGCAGAATTGGTGGTGCGCTCATAATATTGGTGCGCAGGTGAACACAATAGAATTTGGCTTCGCAGGATGCAGAGCTTGTGGTGCATGCATAATATTGGTGCACAATGCATGTGCATTGAGGGTTGGTAGAGCACAGTGCAAATTTGTTGGTGTGTGTGCAATGTTAGTGTGTAGTGTGTGCACATTAAATATTCACACCGCATGAAAGTAGAATTGGTAGTGCGCAAGGATTATTGGTACACAATGTGAGCACACTGAGATTTAGTGTTGTGTGGTGTACAGTTTGTAATGTATGTATAATATTTGTGTGTGACAGCACAAAAGTTGGCATGCAACACAAAAGTTGTGCGCACTAGATATTGGCATGCAACACAAAAGTTGTGCGCATTAGATATTGGCATGCAACACAAAAGTTGTGTGCATTATATATTGGCGCACAACACAAACATTGTGCATGCTGGATATGGGTGCATGGTGCATTCGCTACATTTTGGGAATTATGCATGTAGAAATTTTTCATGCTAAGTATGGGTGTGTAATTTATATCTAGTGTGCGCGAAGTCGATTTGGCAGACTACAACAGCAAAAAACCAGTGATTTTCTACCCAAAAAGAGGTGAAACTTGGCTAGATTGTCCAAATTATGATGATGAGGAACCCAATTTGGATCATGTCAAAACTCCAGAAGATAAATTACAAAGAAGGATAAATATTGTTCATATTTTCACCTGGTTAAGGTTTGAACAGAAGGAAATCTTGGGTAATATTCAAATGGCCATAACTTTCTACTCAAGACTCATAATTGAGCAAGGAAGTAGTCATTGGAAAGGTATTGGATAGAGGAATCTAGATATCCAACCAGAAAATTGATATAGGTAGTTCATTTCATAAAGAACCAGAAGAAACAATTATAATGCATTATTGGAACAAAATTGTACATAATTTTCATGAATTTGTTAAATTGTTTATTCTAACAAATATTGTTGCCTGCACATTTTTGTAGAGTAACAACATTTAGATCAGAACAAGATCAGCATAGATTTTAGAGCCATGGAATATGCATAGATTTCTTACAACCATGAAGATGAGATCAAAGGGATGTATGTTTGTATGGGTAATGAAGGTACAAATTCAAATGGACATGGAGAAGGAAAGGAGGAAAGGATGAAATTGGTAGAGACCATAAAAATTATACAAAAGGATGTCTAGATTTATAAAGTTGATAATGAGAGGATTATGAAAGGAAAATAAAACTAAGATGGATTCAGCATCAAGTTAATCCAAATATTAGACAGAATAGAGAAGAAGATGGATAAGGAGACTGATTCAAGAAAATAAAAGAGTCAAATATGATGAGAGGAGAAGACCAATAAGTGTTGGAAGGCATCACCATCACCCCCCAATCCATTAAAATAGGAGGGCACACTGTTGTAGGAAAATCTCCCCGCAGACAGGTAGATTACCTCAAAGAGCTAGACCCTAAACTCTAATACAGAAAGTGCTTAACGTGGACACTGACTTCCTTTCAAATCTATACAAACTAATACATGAGAA
>CBVK0101384339.1:0-13077 GCA_900067695.1 Picea abies | reverse complement strand
TATATCAATTGTCGTGGGAGAGGGTGTCATATGTCCTCCCCCACCTCCACCTATCAAGACTATTGTTGTCCAAAAACCCACTACTTCAGGAAGTGGTTCAATCCCTTCAATGACTCTGACCACTGTTCCATCTATCTAGAACGTGTTTAGTGCTCCCTTTTTGTATGGGATTCCTAGTTTTGACTCTAGTTCTGTCCTAACCTACTATACTCTATAGAATATTTTTCTCAGGGTAGGGAGCTCTAATTGTCCCTTACAAGGATCTATCATGGGCACTGCTTCCCCATTCAACACTATCCCTTACGATGGGGGTCATATCCCTCCTCTGTCCAATTAGCTCAGAGGTTCTTTCCAGCAGCTGATCGGGCCTAACACCAACTCTAGTTTGTTTAGTGGGAGAGTCATGGACCTTAGTCCTACATGAATCAAGTAGGGTCTATGCCTTTTTATCTATTCAACGCATTTGGAAATAACTCTTTCTCATCATCTAGTTTCTTAGGAGGAGGAAACCCCATTTTTGGTCAACCAAACCCTATGCAAGGTTTCATTTCTTCGCAAGGAGCGGTGACGAGAGTTTACTCCTTACAAGATTTTGGACATCCCTCACAGGGCTCATTTCCTTCACAAGGTATGTCGATTGGGAGAAAACCCTCCCACACTCAGTGGAACCCTAGGTAGGTTTCGATACCTATGCCAGGAGGGTTGAATAAGGGAATCCCCAACCATGTTCCTTGGAATATTGTCCAAAGATAAATCCATGCACAAGGCATGTCATCCAACTACAAGAATTAGTCAGAAATGCAGAATCAAATGGAAAATCCTTTTACTGGATAGGTCCACCATGGTAACCATAGTAACTTTTCCTAGTAACCTGGTGCCAGCCAAAATCTAGGCCCCTCTTTACATTTGAATCCACCACAACCTAAACTACCTTTCCTAGAAACTCTGCATTTTCAAAACTTGTCAATATTTTTGAACAATCTGATATGTCATGATCCACATTGTCCCCCCATGCCGACTTAGTTTCCATCAGACATACCTATGTTTGAAGGCAAGCTTGGCGAGGATCCAGGTGATCATGTTACAAAATTTAATTTATGGTGCTCAACTAACACATTAAAGGATGATTATTTTTAGTTGTGTTTGTTTCAACACACTCTTATAGGGGATTACACGAAATGGTATATCGATCTCAATATCTTGAAGTACACTTACTTTAATGACCTGGATATGGTTTTCTTAAACCATTTCGAGTTACTAGTAAGATACAATGTCAGAACTGAGTTACTGACCAACTTCAGCCAAACAAAATCCGTCCATATATTGGATTAGATCCGAGAATGAAGATGACAAAAGAGATTGATCAAGGTTAAGGTCCATTCTTCATTTTTTCTTGAGTGGTTCCTAAAGTCCTTGGTGACTTTTGTATCCAAATACATCACGATGTCTGGGGTTTTTTTCGAAGAAGAGGATATCATGAGAGATTAACAACTTTAGTTGATTTACTCTCAATCTAGTACGTTGTATGATATCCTGCCCAACACACCAAGGTTGAATTTCAATAAGACCAAGAAGGATTATGGGCCTCATAGTGATGGCATTGTAGGATCAACATAGAGCAATCCCATAGATCAATTAACTAATCAGTTACAACAATTATCAATTCAATAGATTGTGGCCAACCAAACACCTAGTTCAACTACCCTAGTAACCAAAACATCGGATGTACATAGTGTGCAATCGACAAATACCAAGGGTAACCAACAAACCGATGGAGAGAGTAAATCTAAAAATAAGAAGGGTAAGGGGAATAAGAAGGTTGTGAATAATGTTGGCGAAGGAAAAAATGAAAAAGAGGAAGGTAAAGTTTCTATGTAAGATTTGCACGGATGATCACATGACTCACCAATGCCCTCGGCTTGAGGAAGCCCAAAATCTATTAGCATAGCAACAAGCTTCCATGTTAACCAACCCTTTTCGAGAAGGGAAAATTTTGGGTCAAGCTTCCTCATCCAAAAATGTGTCTGGGGGCAATCAAGCCCCCCCCCCACACCTAATTCTAACAATGGAGCCACAAACGTTTATATGATGAATTCTAAATCTCATCTGTAGACCAGGGATCATAATTATAGAATTCGAAAATCTGTTGAGAAGGGAAAATAAGCCTCCAATCCACTGTCACCTGTTAAAATTGAGAATATTGTGGGAGAAACTATGAATTTCATCCCTAAGGGTGCATTCAAAAAGGATTGTCACAACCCGAAAGCAAGGGATGCTCAAAATTACTCCATAGTAGAGGATATAGCACAAACTCCTTGTGAAATGTCAGGTCTGGAAGTCTCCATAGTTTCCCCTCACAGAGGAAATCATTGTTTTCTTCCTTAGGTGTAACCGAGACTACTAATTCATGAATGATTGTTTTTGACCTTACATATTATAAACCTCATCTTACTCACTAGGTCTCTTTTCAAATAGTAGTGGTGTATGCCACATAATCGTTGACACAGAACATTTTCCGTACGGTGGTTGATGAGGGTGCCTCGACTTGCATGTTGTTGTTGGCATTTTGGAAGGCCAACAATGAAGCTGAATGGTCTCCATTGCCCACATTTCTAACTGAGTTTGCGGGTCGATATTTTATACCACATGACATAATTCCTTCCTTCTGAGTGGAGTTGGAGGGAAAAACCGTGTGGGTCGAAGTAGAAACAATCGATGTGCCTCTCGAATACAATATTTTGTTAGGGAAGATTTGGACCTACACTATGACAACGATTTTATCCACCATTTTTTGGGTCTTATGATTTCCTCATGAAGGTTGGATGATAACCATTCATTAATTATCCTTCTTTTGTCCCAACTCTTCATTAGGGGCATCCATGGTCCCAATGACTGAAAACTCGTAGCTAGGTACCATCAACTTAGGTACCATATTTTCTCCATCTTTAATGGGGACTTTTGATTATCAGCCACATGCTAATGATGTCAAGTTTATTTCAAATATCCCCGACTGGATGAAGGCTATGATTTTTCAAGTTGCATCTTTTAGAACAAGTTACTTTAATGACCCGTGGATTTTACCTTCCCCATCGTCTTCAATGGAAGGCATAGGGAAAACTGGAATGGATATGTCATTATCCACTGTTGAGGTTGCATACAATATTGTCCAACACACCTTGGCCAACGTTGATCTGGTTTCCCGAAAATATCTAGATCCCATTGTCGAGCGTATTTGGTCTCAAGACTCTCTCACCACTTGTGATCCTTTGGACTTAGTATTTTCCTATGATGACGCAATTTTGGAATAAAAGCGATCATAGAGAACATGTTAGTCTAATGATTTGCTGAGATGCATGTGGTAAGAGAATGGGAATATATAGATTTTCTCATTGTGGATAAGTATCTTCCAATACTCTACAGAGTTGAACGATGGTAAAGAGAGAAATTAGGTAACCTTAAATATTGGTAACCTGATTATTGGTAAAGAAAGAAATTCTTAAAGGCATTCATGTGAAACTTGGATTTTCATGAGTGATGATTTGAGGCTATGATCAATTTAGAGTATAAAATATGTTTATGTTGTAATAATGAATGTGGACAAAGAATCCATATGGTAAGAGGTTGGTTTAATTCCAACAAACCCTGGCAGGAGTTCCTAACATGAAAAGTAATAATCTGAAATCAATGCAAGGGTGCATTGTGTATGAATGTGGCCATGAGAATTAACACATTGATTAAATTCACTTATTGTTGAATTTCATTTGGAAAGGTTCGATATACTGAAATGATGCATGTGTAAGGAGTGATATTTCCTTTTGATTTATATCTTTGAATAGATAAAAATGACTTGATTGTTGGTATGTGCAATTTAAGAATTTCTTGTGATGTCATTGTAAAGGTGTAATGAAAATATATGTGCATGGGAAACCAACAATTTGTTTGGATGATTGAAGTTGAAATTGAAAGAAGAAGGGTCTATATGTGGAAACAAAAGTAATCCCATAAGAAAGGCCAATACTTGCTAAGACAAAATATTATGAGAAGGAAAAATAACATACTTGTGGAATCAGGTTCTTGTACCAAAACAATCGAAAATGTAATTGTGATTTATAAAATATGTGGGTCACATATTTGAAAAAAAGTTTGATTAAAAACTAATGAAAAAATCTCATGAATTTATGTATGCATGCTATATAGGTGAGATGAAAGGGATCTATTTGAGTAGGACAGATGATGGTTGTCAAATATGGAAAGAATGGGAAATGACCATTGTAGTGACATGAGAACCACATGATAATACATGATCCGCATATAATGATGTGTTGTGGTGACACTGACTAGAGGAATGCCTCGACAAAGAAAGCGTGAGGGATGAATCAACTTTAAGACTCAGTGAAGTGTCTAAAAATCTTCTTGTGTGAGAAATCCTTGGCAGGAAACATGGATCACCCGAGGGACTGCATAGCAATGAAAGGGATTCCTCAGACTAAGCCTGGAGGGTGAGTTACCACAAGTAAGGGGATAATTCAATATCCCATGTGAAAGAACTCGGTGGAGTCTTTAAACTTTTTTCATTTGTTGTCTGGGATGATGCACATAATGGGTATGTCAAGAAAAACATTGAGCCAAGTTAATGAGACAAACATATGGAGGAAAATCCATAAACTACATAGATAAGTATTATGATGATTGTAATTTTTCTCTTGAATTATGAACAATAATAAAATGTTTATGCATGAAATTATGAATTGACATGATTGTTGTTTGAAATTTTCATAGGCATGTGCTAAATGCCAAGAGTTTAGGAAAAAACTAGACCAATAAAAGGAAGATGATTCTGAAGAAACTAAATTATAAAGGAATTGAATGTGTTACTAAGAAATAACACCGATGATGATGTTCCTTTGAAGGGGGGGGAGGGGGGGGTAGGGATTATAGCACCCATTTCCTAAACCCCTTTATATATATAATTTCCACACCATGGAATGTGAACAATGTAAATGTATTATTATTTTAATTAATATTTCCAACAACCGACTGTGCGGGTGGAGCCTTGAGTATTGAACATGATACCACTAGAGGAAAGAGTGAGGAAGTTTAGAGAAGGGTTCATCATGATTAAGATGACCAAAAATTCCTTGCTAATAATATTTGATATTCATATGATATTCCTTAGCTCGGATTTCAAGGAAAATTAGTAAATGAGGAAGGATGGTAGTTGGAAAACTAACTACCCCAAATAAATCTAGGTATGGAAGATCAGGTTAGGACATTTGAAATTGTAAACTATAGGTACAACAACATAGCAATTCTGCATATAGAATTGACATGAGTTCCTTCTGACAAAAGAAAAAGGGATAGGTAGAGAACCTTCTTGAGGGATTACATCCAGGGGATGCATAAATGGAAAAAGGAGAGGATAGAGGGAAGCGCAGGAGAAAAAAAGAGCAGAAGAGCTCTGAGTATTGGGTCGAAGAGCCTAGAAACTTGACTTGAGCTAAGAAGGATGAAATCTTGATACTATGAAGGTATATGACAAACCTCGTGGAGGCATAATCTAGGTGGGTGTGGGAAAATCCCTACAAAGAGTGGTGTGAAGGGGAGTGTCCTTCACAAATTGTTGAGAACCAGATAGAGAGGTTCCCTAGTGGTATCATGGATTTAAACGGGGGTGGCTAGAGTGCTAAGAGTGAATGCATATGAGCCTATGGTTGGGTGGAAATTTTAACACACATAGTCAGTTGGTTTGTTAACTACTTCACATAACAGATAAGTAATTACATATATATTCTGTGTGTAGAATGAATTGAATAAATATTGCCTGTAATTTCTCTTAAATGTGAATATGTGTAAGTAAATTGAATGCTCATAGCTGGTGATACATTTATGGAATGTATTCTTGTTTCATTAGTAAATTGAATATGTTGTTGTTCTATTTGAATCACAATACACAACAATCGTTGATTCATGGGATGGAACAAATCTCAGTCGTTCCTAGAAATTCCAATCAACGAGGGTTAACCCTTGTAACCATATGGTAATCATCGACTGTCAAATTGATGGATGGATTGAATTTAATTGTTGATATGTTAATTAATATTAGGAGGGAATTGTCGTCAGGGTACTTGAGCATCAAAAATCCAAAACAAAATCCATGTTATTTTTCTTTGGAAGGTCCAACATCAGGAACTAGGGTTCCTACCGCTGGTACTATACTCTAGTCACATAACCATCAGAGGATGGGTGAAAGGAGATTGACCATAGAGATGCAAAACATGGTCGATCGTGACCACCCATTTTGGATAGGGGATTTGTAGACCCTATCAAAGTCACAAGAAAAAACTAACCGTTGGATCAGTGGAGTAATATATCCCAACCATATATCAATTATCTAGGCTCAAGAGAATATCTCAACTATCATATCTAAGCACCGATAAATGTCAACCATTAGTATCATAACTAAGTTTAAGAGGGATCTCCACCATTGATTGTGGTCAAAAGAGTTCAATTGGATCCTGGACCCTTCGGAGATTTCCAACCTTGAATTCTTTGGAAAGGGAAGGTGGTCCTATGTGTAGTGCGTAGGGTTCCCAAGAGAGGTTTTGAATTCCTTTAATATATGTATATATGCATGAACATGAAGGCAAGATCACATGTGAATTGAAAGCCACATAGGATGATAAGACAACCAAGGATTCTACATGGAAAAGGATAACTCGACTATAGGTCATTTTTGGGAATGAATTGGGCATAAAACCCTATGTTGACACCTTTAAACAAAAACTGCCGGATATATCCGTGAGAGATCTTAGTCATAGATATCACAGAAAGGGTCAAGTTTTGTAACCCCGAAGTTAATTTAATTGATTACCACTTAATATCCAAGATTAAGTTAATTAATCCTCTCATAATCATCGGACAAATACCACTCAAGGTTTATGGTATGTTGGGAAGTTTTGGGGTCTTGATATCCGAGACAACGTGTCACTTGTTGACTAGTCCACATATCAAGGTAGTATTGGGCCGTGTACCAAGGTGGAATCTAGTGCATATGGAGGGTGACACTTTTCATTACCTTACAGGATAGTGAGTAGAGGGTGGACCCTCATTTTCCTGCAATACTGTGAAGGGTATGATAGATATGAGTCGTCATATCTAAAGGTGGAATGATATCCACCATATATCTCAATAGGGAAAATACCTATTGGGAAATGTATTGTCGAGTGTTGATTAGATCACAAATCAAATATAGATCATAGATCTCGTAGTATAGATAATTGGTTGTAACTTCATAGTAACCCCTATTTAGATATCTCATAATCACGAGATTGTTCCAAGTAATTACCTCGTGATCCCTGACACCAGGAGTTCTCAAGTTAAACCTCGCTAAGGATAGTTACGATGGATGATGCCTAGTGGTTACATGGTACTCATCGAACATTCCATGAACCATGACTGAGGGAGGCCACATATCAATTGGTGGTGGTGCCACATGTCACATATATTTGACTGAATTGGGGAAGTATTCATAGGGAAAATGAGTGCCATGTGTGGAGTAGTACATGTGATGCATGTAATGCTACATGTCACACCACAAGTTATGCCAAAAATCAATAAAATAATTGTTGATGATTCAACTGTAAGCCCGAATGAAGGTGAGTACCATTAGGGTAACACCATTTGATCCTAATTGTCAAATATAAAGAGGATAGACCTCCACCATTGATCTGAGTCAAGGGGAGTCAATCAGTCCCTATACGACCGAGAATATTTTTTACCTAGATAGGCTTGGAAGTATGGTGCCTGATGTTGTGGTGGTCAAGTGTCATACTAGGACCAAAGGCAGGTGTCGACGCCTTGATTCGACCTAAACCTTTGAACATGGGAAAATAACTAGAACCATCAGATTGAGAGTCAACCTCCACCATCGATTTTAGTTAAGGAGGTCAATCAAACCCTAGGATTTCAGAGAATTTTTGATGCCTAATGAAGGTAGAGGTCCCGATGGTATGGTATCCGGTGACTGTGTCATGATTTCATTTAATTATGAATGGAGGAGTGAAATAGGACCACATGTCTAGGGAACCGATGCATACTAGATCAAATGTAGTGGAATAAGGTTTAATCAGGCCCTCCCACTGGGTTGATGGTATGGTGACCCGTCATGATGTTGTATGACATCACTAAACCAATGCACAAAAAATAGGTGGTGCCATATGATAGGGATACGTACCCTGGGGGCCAACATGTTTCTAATCATGCCTCTTGGGCTATACAAATAGTGAAAAGAGTTGAGAGTCGGTGAAATAAAGGTCTGATTACCAGATAGAAGGTTCCCTGCTGATGCCGAGTCAACCACCACATCTTGTAGGCATGAAACTTAGTGCCATGTCAAATGGACACAATGAAATGGAGCCTACGGATGGAACATGGAAATAGATATTCATTTTGAAAATAAAGGCCCAGAAACTTCACAGGGATATAAGTTTTTATCCATAACGTGTTTTTTTTAGAAAACTTACAGTCATTGGAAATCTCTCTGTGAGCAGAAGAAGATGGTTCCCTTTTTGAAAGTATTTGAAGAGGTTAAAGAAACATGAAAATTTAATACCCCATCTCTTAAAAGGGTACTTAAGGGGTTGGGTGTGCTACATGTGACACCACTTTGGACACACATTTCTAAGATTGTGTGGGTAGTGCCTCGTAGTATGATTTGTTACTCCTTCGCATATGTCACATAATGTTTCAATCTAAATTCGATAGACTGAAGGATCTAGGCAATCACTGAATTTTCAATAATGTTTTATGTGGCCTTCACTGGAACATATTGTACACCATATTTCCATGTGGGATATCGACATGTTATTAATTAAATGTTGTAATTCTGCAAGTTTTTCTTCTTGTTAATTTTCAATGACCGATGAAGTCGAAGAACTTTCATCATCCATTTCTACTCATTGTGTTTTTTCAAGATTTCCTCACATGTCGAGAGATCGTACATATGCAGTGGTACTCTAATATTTTGTAATAGGACTTATACACACCATTGTACCATACTATTTTCATCAATTTCATAGGGAATTTTTCTCAAGAGGTATTTGAATATTTTATCGTACTCACAAACAATTTCACCTAGGTTTTTCTTGATTTCTTTTAATTTTTAAGCCACTAGGTCACTGATGTATTGCATCTTAAATAATTTGAGGATTTATTTTATTTTATTTATGACTTCGACATACTATTTTCATCAATTTCATAGGGAATTTTTCTCAAGAGGTATTTGAATATTTTATCGTACTCACAAACAATTTCACCTAGGTTTTTCTTGATTTCTTTTAATTTTTAAGCCACTAGGTCACTGATGTATTGCATCTTAAATAATTTGAGGATTTATTTTATTTTATTTATGACTTCGATCATTGTTGATTATATGTGTAGTTCATAAACCAAATAAGGGCTCAAGCTTAAAGTGCAGCACCAAATTGTTCCATTTATTTATATTCATCTATTATGTGGGTTGCATCCTAATTTTTTTTGGAAATAAACCAGTGTCTTTTGGGATCTTCATCTACTTCGTAGATTGGAATGTGGTTGAACCCAATTGTCACTTTCTTAGATTTTGTTATGGCTCAGGCTATTATAAGGATCTGTGTTTAAGTTGACTAGAAAGTCGATTTGTTTCTTTGATTCGAATTCAGAGTATTCATCTCAATCGATATGATATGTTTTCGATCTTTAGGAGGGATATATTTAATTTATAATTACAGTTGTTATTTTCTTGGAATTTGGACATATGTATGACACATTTTTTCTATATACTCAATGAATCATCCTCTACAGATTTGCATCGATTCATTATCACTGCCTGTTGAATTTGAATCTTTCAATAATAAATTCGATAGGGGGGCAAAGTCTATGAGGTCTCTTACATGAAGTACTACATCTTCAAATAGATTTTGATGTTCTTCAATGAGAACTGTGTCTATTATATGACCAAAATTGTCAATTCGGTACCATACCCTTGGTGATTGTGTATCCACATGAAGTCTTTGTCAAAGGAAGTTTGCAATACGAGGGCCAGGAATTCTTGTAGGAGAAATTTGAACTATGGTTTCCAAATTTTCGATCTCCATATTGACTTGGTCACATCATTTTTGGGTGCCACCATATTCAATGTTTAATTGCAATCTTCTCCTCCTCTTAGGAACTGCCAGGGTGCTCTCTGAAGCTTCTCCAACATTCTTCCATTCCTAGATAGGTTTTATATGAAATTTTAGGGTATCCCTCTTGTTCCACAACTCTTCATGCATTGTTTGTTTCTTGTCCCGCTCTAGTTTTTGTATGTCTGTTGAAGGTTTTTGGGTTTGTGTTCAACGTTCATACTTTTCACTTGAGTCAATTATATTCCTCCCGACTTTGGATATTTCGACTTGGTTGTGCTTCAATTTCAACTTTAACTTTATACCATATCGATATTTCGACTTGGTTGTGCTTCAATTTCAACTTTAACTTTATACCATATCATAGATCATCCAACCCCTCGACGTTGGCCTGACTTACTCGTGGTTGAAAATGTTCGTCATTGATTTTATGCTCATTTCTTCAAGAAATATTCCCATGTTTTTCTGACATATTTGTAGTTAGATTCGAAGCACCATTCCCACTTGTCATTTTTTTCTTGCCAATTAGAGTTTGGAGGAGGATTTTTCAAGATGGGTCAATACTCAATTATGTTCCCTACTCTGTTGTCCATGGGAAATTTGTAAATCAATGACATGATAATGAAAATAAACCCATCGTGAAGTTTTCTATAAAATTTATTCTTGATGGTTTGGACCGACTCTCTATATTCGATTGCGTGTTCTTCATTATAGTCTTGCATGATCCTCTTGAACCACTCGTTCAAGTTTGTTCTTATTGCATTTATGTTTTTATGCATCAACTACTCATTGAGAGTTAGTTTTCGCATTAGAATGACTGAGATATTCACAAAGTGCCTCTAGAATAACTTCCAGAAATCATTTGTGCATTTCCGAGAAGAGTTGAGTATGACCTTCTACTAGTGTCGATGGTTTTATTCTTGCGTAGTTTCTGATATAGTTGGTAATTTACGTTCCCAATATTCACATATTTCTTCCAAATTTAACATCTATGTGCCTTTGTTATGCATGATCGAGTTTAGAATTACTGGAAACAAAACCAATTTTGTAGTCTGAGAGAAAGTGTGTGACAATTACTGATCGATCCTTACATCGAGAAACACATACCATAACATCATATATAATAACACATAGTCATATAGATAAACATACACAAGAGATGAGAGAACCAAAGTTAAAGAATGTAACTATGAAACAAGTTGAACATTGGATCTCAAAGGATTCATATTTTTAGATTTGATGGGAGATAACAAAGATTGCAAGTCCACCTTTGGGTATACTCTAAGTTTTGGATCTGGCCCCAGTTGTTGGTCAAGAAAAAGTGAATTAGTGATTGCTTTATCATTCACAGAGGCCAAGTATAAAGGACCAATACACATTAACATTCATGAAATTTGGCTTAAAACATTCCTCATTGAGCTTGGTATCCATCTCATTCACCCAATTGTCATTTGGTGTGACAATTAGAGCACTCTCAAGTTTTGTAAAGACTCAGTGAAGATGTCACACACCCATAATTTTTTTTATTTTTATATTCAAAATTTTTTAATTTCAACTAAGAGTATTAGTCTATTATAGAAACTTCATTAATAAGAAATATCCTTCAATTACTTTTACCTTAATAGTATAACATTTCCATGTGTAATATTATCAGACTTTCTTGTTCTAATATATGGTCTTCATGGTGCAACTTAAATCTATGTTATAATATATGAGGAAAGGTTTGTTTTCATATTACAAATCTATAGTATAATTCATACATTGATAACTTTTGTTGATTAATCTAAGGGAACCCCATTCGTGACCTTTCCTTTTTATCACCTAAGCTGGTGAATTAATGCACTTCAATATTATGTTTTTTTTAATCTTAATGGTGGCTTGTCTCGACCATTCTTGCATGGAAAAAAATAAGAAAAAGGATTAAACTTCTAATCATATTGCAATTATGTTTGATTCAATCAACATTAATCATGCTTTAAATGATAATACCTGAGTGGTTGACAATTATTAAGTTTTTACTTAACGTTCCTTGTATTATTAATTACACACATGTCGGAAACCTCTCACGAAAATCCTTATGTGTTCCAAGTGTTACTTCTTGGAATGAGAGCTGAGAGGTAAGTTCCAACCACCCTGCGCGGATTTCGTTCTTTCACTTCTCTGTTTGGAAAAATTCCAATGAAAGACGATGACTCCTTATAGCTCGATTTAGATGGATTATGGTTTCATTCCTCGATCTTTAGTCTCTGTTATTCAATGCTCTAGGTTTCTATGTAGCTTAGTACCTCTGTGCACATTCTTCCTTTGTTGGTTTTTCTTTTCTCCAGTTTTTCTCTGTCGTTGGGAGACTGGGCATAACCCGAGTTAGAGTCTTTGTATTTATATTGTTAATGTATGTTGGTGTTTCTGTTACTATTTCCATTTCATAATTTTGTAAAAGGTATTTTCTTATTGAAGTTATAAAGGTTTTGTGTGCATTTCCTTTACTCTGTTGATATTCAATGGTTGCTGCTATCGTGACCTTGGCATAATTTTTAGGTTTGGATACTTCTTCTATGTCTCGATAATGGACGTGATAGTCTTGGTTATATTTTTCTAAGATATTTTTCATTTTTGGATACTTGAATAATGATGTGCCCTTGCGGTTTATGAGGGTATCCATTAGAAAGGGAAAATGTGGGTTCTGGCTGGTCAATTTGTTCTACTACAGGAGTTTTTTTTGGAGGGTCGAGCTACTCTTGGTAATATATTACCCTGAATCTTCCATTATATTTTTAAAATTTTCCTTCTGTAACCCTTTTTTGTGTTAATGCACATTTTTTTTTGTTTGTTAATTTGTGCGGGATCTGTTGTCTACGCGATTAACTTGTGGCTTGAGAAACCACGACTCAGGGGCATCTAAGTCGTCAAAATCACC
>CBVK0101384313.1:0-12915 GCA_900067695.1 Picea abies | reverse complement strand
AGACTAAGGGCTCTAAGGAATAAGGCCCTCGCCTTATTACACGCCCCTTATAATCATCGTGAGCGACTATCTCAATCTGCCCTCATGGCATCGTGGATCCTCTCGAACTAGGTAATCGTTAATCTACAGTTCGAGCGATGGCGGGAGTGCTAGTAGGCTGTGGCAGGGCTGCTATCCACACCTCTCCCTCAATCTCTCTAGAACTCGTGTGTGGCCCCTTTACTCCATATGTGAGTCTGTTCGGCAAGCTATCGTCAGCCTGCATCGTCAACCATCATGTTAGAACATGTCAACAACATATCATCAAATCAATAAATATCATGGTAAATGAATCAACTCAATATCACACTCCCTGACTCAATCCGGGGTCCAAGGGTTCTGTCGATGCTTCTGCATCCTCCAAGTCAAAAACCCTGCATACTCAAATAAACTGAGTCAATAGCACCTGTATACAACAATAGTAAAACATCATGTCATCAATCATAACGCATCATCATCAAGGATAAGTGTTTTATCATCATAAAAATCCAGATCACTTGCGAGCAAGTGTCCTCAAAGAATAAGTTTTGTAAGTGCACCAGAACGAGATGTTACAAAGAAATAAATATATATACGAGTATTTTTATAAACGATTCGAAATATTCTTAAACAAATTTTCTAAATAAAATCCTCATGCTTTCATTGCCCAAATTTTTTATTGATTAATTTTTTTATGAAGAAAAATCCTTTTTAAGAGATTTGGAGTGGTAATTTTTAATTCTAGGGACAAGAAGTATCCAAACAAATTAATAATAAACAGAGGCTAGTTACTGGAAAGATACTAGAAGAGATCATGCAATTGGAATTAAGAAAACTATACTGTTTTATAAGACCGTGAGCCTAGATTATGTATCAATATGATCTAGACGACAAGGAATTCCAAGCCTCGAATTCTTTGTAGGTAACTCAATATTCTACTTAAATTGCTTTTTCTATTTTCTTTAGTGACCACCTACTACGTAAATTTCTTTTTCTATTTTCCTTATTGACCACCTAGTTAAACAAATTCAAAAGAAAAATATAAGAAATTAATTAAGTTCACTAACTGAAGCTGTGAGAGCACAAGTAAAAAAGAAATCAAGTACCCAATGGTATTGTAAACATTTACAATTGAAACATAACGCACTAACTTTTTTACATGCTTCATCATAATAGCAAGATTACATTGTACTGACCATTTTTTATAAAATTTTGTACGAAAGAAATTGTATAAACTTTATATTATCTATACTTATAATGAACTTACATTTAATTATCCAATTTTCTATTATGTATATTCATAATCAGCTGGTTTATTTATTTTTAATGGTCTTTACATTTTTTAAAAGTTAAAACAAAATATTTATTTTTTATATATGAAATATATAAATTTATATGTAAGTTGTATCATATTCCATCATTACTTATATTTTCTTGTCCAATTATATTCAAATTCAACAGATTTTAATCAGGATATTTCATTTCTATGTTTTGAATGTCTTATATATTAAAAATAGCTTCAACAAAGAAATGTATGATAGGCTACTCATCATAGGAAGAGATGCTCTTACGGTAAACATAAAAAAATAAGTGATATGCCCTTACATATTATGTGAAAACATGATTATTGAGGACGAATCGTGTTTTTATACCAACAGCATATCTAATTGTAGAGATCTAAGCTAATTCTTATATATTTTGTTCAATTAATTTACTTATAGGAAAAGTTTGGAGACTTTTTAGCTCATATAAATCCTCTATCCAAAATATCTTTGAATTTAAAAGATATTTTTGATGAAGGCTCCAGCATAAAGAAAAAATTTGTTGCAAGCATTCTCATTTAGAGCGTGAAATACCTATTTTTCTTTACAATGATAAGAAGATTTATTATTTAAATACTTGCATTATAGTTCTATAATATATGGTATATATTTATTAGTATTTTCTCTATATGATAGACGCAATTATCTACCTATTCCTTTGCGTTCCATGAGCCCTTTAGAATTCCCATTTATGTTTGGTGAGCTCTTTATTTGGCGATAGGGAGTCTGTCTATTTTCAACAGCTTTTTGTTTCTTCTGTCTGGTACAATAATAATAATAATAATCTATTTTGAAGGTCATCCGCCCAGATTTGACTGGTAAAGTCTATGAAGATATACATACCCTACTCCCTTCTAGATTTGAACCTGTAACCTCTTAAAAGGAAACAGATGTTCTTAACCATTAGGCCTACTTATTCTCGTAGAATAGTATGATTATTTCAATAGCATGCGATAAATATGATTATTTCAATAGCATGTGGTCGGTTCATACCACATATTTTATATTGTCGCCACTGCATATTACACCTAGAAAATACCATCTACACACTTGTGCATATTACACCCAGAAAGATCATCTATCCACTTGTATCAATATGTCATGTATCTCCTATAGTTGTGTTAATGGAAAAATATTTTATTTTTGTATCAATATGTCATGTATCTGCTGTAATTGGGTTGATGGAAAAATATTTTAGTTGTCAACACTTAAAGTATGGAAAAGGAGAGATGATTTGGAATCAATATCTAGCCTATGTTCTTTTCATAAAATTGTAAGAAAAACCAACCACAAAGCCTCTAATTAACCCACATGTTTCACATATCCCATGGGCTTCTCCATTTAACTTTCCCAAGAAGGACTACGATTGCTACTTTATTTTATTTAAGGTTGTTTTTATGAGAGTAGGTTAGCCATACCATCTATCAATGTAAATTGTAAAAACTGAAGCAAGTGGTGAAATGGTGGAAGAAGAACGATCTTGTATTAAATCGTAGTGGTTAGATATAACTTGTGTTTTAATCGATCGTTTATTGGATTCCCTTGAATAATATAATTAAGGAAATATAAAATATTTCAATTGATGAAATAAAACTTTTTCTTTTAGAATTAAAAAATATTATTTTTAAAATTTTAAAGTTCGAATTTAAATATTTTTATTTTTTCAATTTTTAAAATTACTTTTACATGTCATAATTCATTTTAAAACATATAAAATTATATACATTTTATATTTTAATTAAGGAAATAACTCATAAATTATAACAATGAAAGATAGAATTCAAGAAATGGAAAAACATAAACAATCAACCCAAGAAGGAGGGGTTGAAGAAAACTGCAACTTAAGAGATATGATTAAAGAACTATAAGAAAAACTAACCAACAATTTGACCCTCAATGATATGAAAAACAAATTGGATATCAAACCCATCAAAGAGGAAATGAATAAGCTAATTGAACTAGACCATGAATGTAACAAAAGAGCCTTGAACCTCATAATTTTTTGTATAAAAGAACAACAAGAGGAGGATACGCTAGCAATAGTAAAAGAAGAATTAAAAAATAAATCACAAATTGATACAACTTACCTCATAGAAGCAAAGATGATAGGAAAAATAATTGATCACACAGATAGGTTGATCCATGTCAAAGTAAGTCATAATGACCATAAATATAGCATACTTAGTAAATCTACAAGCTTAAAAGGGTCACAAATATTTATAAATGAAGACCACATTCCCAAAGACCGACTGAATTAAGGAAGGAAGTTCAAAAGGTAAAAAAAGCGAGGAAAGAAGGAAAATGGGAAATAATTACAAATCGAAAATCTATTGTTAGTAATAGAGACTAAAAGGATAATAATAAATAGGAATTTGGGACAGTCGTGTTCCTTTTTTGGAATTGTCGTGGCTTTCCATGTCGCAAAGGTCCTATGATAAGTTGGATCCTGAGTGATATTGATATTATTTGTCTAGCTGAAACTTGGGAGCATGAGAAGTCTAAGGTCCCTAACATGGAAGGATTTGTCTTGTGGTCAGCATGGAACAAAAAAGCCTATCGTAGAGGGATAGGAGTCATAGCTTGTTATATTAGAAAGAAAATTTCTCCCCACATTCAACTTCCTAAGATTGACCCTGTTAATCAATACATTTGGATAGAAATTTCAAACACCAATGCTAAGAAGATGTATATAGAAATTTGTTATTTTGCACCTATTAATTCTACTTTTTAGAAGAAAAATAATATAGATAAAAATTGTTCCTATAATAATTTAGTACAAGATATTTATAATTTGAAAAATGAAGGTAATATCCTTATGCTAGGAGACTTTAATGCTAGGAATGCAACTAAACTAGCTATTATTTTAATTAATGCATCCAACCATAATCCTTGATGTCTAGATGAGGACCTTGTTTTATCTAATAGCTACAAAAGAAGCTCTGAAGACCTAATTCAGAACTTGTTTGGTATTGCATTTGTCAAGCTATGCAGCTCTTAAGACCTAATAATTTGCAATGGAGTAATGAAGTGGCCAAAATCCAACCAGATGACCTATATTCATGGTCTAGGTAGTAGTGTTGTAGATTATGTGATATGTGATATCCCTGTTTCCAACCAAATATCAACTTTTGACCTTTTAAATGACCATGAGCCTGACTCTCATCATAAACCTTTAACCCTAACTCTAAAATTTTCCATGCATAGGAGCATCATTGAAGAGAATTCTGATAATAAAAGTAATTTTAGCTTTGACAAAAGTAAAGTTGACATTTTATTAAAAGATTTAAATAGTAAATTAAACCTCCTAACTTATAAGGACAACATTGAAGAATTCTATCATAATTTTACAACTACCATTTCCACTTCTATTAACAAGTTCTCTTTCAAGGTGTCCTATAAAAAGAATAATAGAATGGCCAACCCTTGGTATGATAAAGAATGTAAAATTTCTAGAAAATACATTAGGTATGCTTATAATGAGCCCTTAAAACTCGATAAGATCAATACGTACAAATCCATAATTAAAAGGAAAAAAATATACTATATCAATAAAAGGAAAGAGAAACTTTCACAACTATACAAGTTGGATCCTAAGAAATTCTCGAGCCAAATTCTAAAACGCAATACTAAAGAAAACTAACAAGATTCCCTTAAGGGACTAGAATTCCTATCTTAAAAGTCTTTATGAGTTCCCTAATTCCATGGACACCATTCCTATTGTCCCTACAAAGGAATAAGTTTTTTCTTTAGATGACATAGAGTTCAGGGCTAAGCGACTCGTAAATGGGAAAGATAAGGACATTGAAGGCTACCAAGCTGAAATTTTAAAAATGAGAGGGCCAATCCTTATCCATCGCATACAGAAGCTCTTCAATTTAGCAGACGACCAGGGCTTCCCTAAACCTTGGATGCAAAGCCTCATTGTTCCTATTTTTAAAAATGGGGATAGAAACATTCCCTCTAATTATAGGACCATTATGATTAGCTCGATTTTAGACAAGATTTATGGAATCATTTTCAAAAAGAAGATTAGCCTTTGGCTATAAAGTCACAGTAAAAGAGATAAAGGCCAGGCCGGGTTTAGGAGATATCATTCAACTGTGGACCATCTTGTTACCTTTAGGATCATTGCAGAGGAGTTCTGCAATACCAAAACCAATCTTTTGTTTTGTTTTGTTGACTTTAGAAAAGATTTCGACATGGTTCATAGGAAAAATCTTTTGAATAGGTTGGAAGAGATAAAATTGCCTCTTGAGTTGAGGGATCCTGCAATAAGGATGTATGACAACGTTATTTCTAAGTTTAAAAACACTAAGGGCTGGTCAAAAAAGGTTAACTGTAATATCGGAATCAAAAAAGGTTGTCCCTTGTCCCTTACCCTTTTTGGCATATACATTGACAAGTTAGAAGAAAGATTGGAAAAATAGGTTGTGTCTTCCCTACTCTCACTGGTATAGTCATCAATCTTTTTCTTTATGCTGATGATATCGTTCTTATGGAAACAAGTCCCCATGATATTGAAAACCAACTAAGAATCCTCAAGGATTTTTGCTCCAATATGGGTATGAATGTTAATGCTCATAGGACTAAGGTCATGATTATTAATTCCAATAATATCTCTTATGATACCTTTGTATATGAAAACAACAACTTGGAGGAAATGATTTCATACAAATATCTTGGAATTGATATTCACCACAAGCTCAATTGAAATTATAGCATTGAGAAAAGGATTATTAGGGGATGGAAAGCTTATTATGGGCTTGAAAACAATTGTAAATAAACTAAACTTTAGATTTGGGATACGACGAAACTCCTCTTTCAGACTCTTGTTACACATGTTATTCTTTATGGATGTGAAGTCTGGGGGTGTAGTATCTCTCATGAATCTTGGAGAAAGATAGAGCAAATACAAGAGAATTTTATAGCCCATAATCTCAAAATTAATGTAAATATGTCTTATCCCATCCTCCTCTTAGAAAAAATCAACTCCCCAATTTAGAATATGGCTATGACTAGATACCTAATGTATAAGAACAAGTTAAACAACATGGAAGACAAGAGGCTACCTCAAATTGCTTCAAAATGAAGTCATAACCACCATCGACTCAAGAGAGTATAGCATAAAGACGCCTGGTCTTGGCTAAACTATTGGGGAATCATGGAAGAAACCATTTTGCAGAAAAAATATGCTATCAAAAAAAACATCAAATCAAAATTTAAAGAGAAAATGTGGTGTGGTAAAGTGTTAGAGGAAAAAAGAAAATTAAGGTATTATAAATATGTAATCAACCCTAATCTAGAAGATCAAAATTATCTATTTGTTTTGCCAAGTATAAAGAAAAAAATAAGAATTGCTAAGATAAGAACAAATTCTCACGAGCTCCATAGTGAAACTCGGCGTTGGTCAATTCCTAAAACACCATAGGATAAAAGAGTGTGTCACCTTTGTGACACTAAGAAGTTTGAATATGAAAAGCACTTTCTCTTAGATTGTTCATCCTATACCCATATTAGATCTCATTTTCAAAATATTTATCACACTACCAACCTTCCTAACATCTTAACTCAACAAAAGTATGGTGATCTTGGAAAACTTCTCTTAATGTTTTTCCAGCATAGAAAAAAAATTCTAAAGAATCACAAGTAATCAATTACCCTCTTAAGATTCGATAGACCAATTCGGTCTTTCTAGACGTTAATAATCATCATCATCATCAACAAATTTCAAATGATGAAATAACACATAAATTATTTTTTTATAATTAACAAATACTATTTTTAAAATTTTAAAGTTCAAATTTAAAAACAAAGCTATAAAGTTTATAGAAAATGAAAAATAGAATCTACTTCCCAATGATTGTAATATATCATAATAAAAATATATATAACAGATTATAAGGGAGGGGAGATTAGCGAGTTTTGAACACAAGACACCCCTATGCCCCTGTACCCTTGGAGCTCACATTTCTAATTGCAATGACATAGAACCCAGAATATAACAGATAAAATTAACAACAAAATTACTTATACCTACCTTTTAAAAATAGATTAAGCAATAATTATCTAATTTTTAAAAATATTTTTAATTTTTAAAGGTGACAATTGTTATTTTTCCATAAAGTAATATTAGATATTATTATCAATACAAAGTAATATGTTACAAACAAGAAAATTGATGGTTTGGTGATCTTGTTACATTTAATTATTTAATTTTGTGGATATCAAGTCTTTTCCATGGAAGGTCAATATGTCTTTGTATCACTAAAATAAAAAGAAGAGTTTGAGCTCTTTCTCCAATTTTTTCCTGTATTTAAATAAAAATATATATTGTGGATTCCCACTAATACAATGTGGTTTTATATTATTGTGGATATGTAGTTTCATATTACTATGGAGGCCTCAACTCAATTATTTGAATAAGGAATTTGATATGGTATATTATTATATCTCTATATTATTGTAGAATTTGATATGGTGTATTATTATATCTCTATATTATTGTATTAATGTGGATATTTGGTTTCATATATTTTTTTTTTAAGTAAAAAAGGGGGAGAATCCTTCTATTCAATCTATGAGAAAAGTATAATGTGATACATCGATTTGCTGATGGGAGAAGACCTCTTAGAAAGAGAACAAGGGATCACTTGAAACTAGCCTATGCTGAAAGAGAGCCCCATAGAGTGCATGGGCAAAGCGAAACGAAACATTACAATATAAGGAGAAAGGGTTGGATCATTGTGTTGGTTGGTGAGGATCCTTTCTACCTTTTTTATTACGAACATCAATCCAACCAAAGGAGCTGATAGGCTCTGCAAATTTTTCCACCAAAGCCAGATGGTCGGAGGAAGTGTTGTAATCTTGAGCTGCTGAATCCAGGGGTACTTATTTTTCACTATCTGAGTTGTCCGATTCATGAGGATGCTTCTGAGTCGCTGTGAGCGGGGTTATGATCATGATTGTGTCAATTGTTTCCCCTTTTCGAGAGGTGGGTGCAAGGATTTAATTGCGTGCATTGGAGTCATGACTTCTAAATCTTCAAGATTTTGTGCTGAGGTCGCATGCTGGTGTTTTGGGTCGACAGTTGGATTCTGAGCGAAAGTTGGGGCCTGCGGAGGCATTGAGGAAGGCGGAGGAGTTGGAGCATCTTTGTGATGTTTCTTATTTTCGGAGGAAGGGTTCGAGCAGCTTTTGTGAGATTTTGGTCCTTGCCAACCATTGCCTCTTTTCCGTACTCCAAAAGTTGAGGAAGGGATTGGGGATAGAGGACAAGTTTCCTGGAGGTTCCTTATTTGCTGACAGGAGCGCCATCTGAAGGTGGTATTCTCATAATTGACCATATATGTGAAAGGATCTCCCTCATCCCAATATATGAGAATCCTATCCAGAAGCCCCTGATTGAGGTCAATTTCCACGCATATGCGGGCGAAAGTGACGAAGCCTTTCGCTATCTTTTCTGTGTCTATCTTGATAAATCTACCCAATGCATTGCACAGGGTGGGTAAAAAAGATGAAGAATAGAAATGCAAGGGTAAATTGGGTAGTCTTACCTAGACTAGTGTAGTCATGGTTGTCATGGTTAGTGGATTAAATTCGGGGAACCATCTCTGCATGGAGAGACCAAATCTACCCGAGAACCAAGGACCTTGCTGTAGCACGCATTGACATTCGACTTCTGTGGAGAAGTTGATGATGAAGAACCCCTTGGAGCATAAGAATATCTCATTACCTTCCGACCAGGTCTTGTTAACCTATTCCTTTAGTGCAGAGGCTGAGGGCCAAAGTCCGTTGAAGCGACAAATGAGGGCTTTTTCCTAGTAGATAAAGGCATAGACATAGACTTGGGGATCTTAGACTTCTGTTGTTGGAGGTTCTGCGCACTGCTCCACAATGAAGCCAGATCCAAAGGGTTCCTTTACTTTTGAAGCTTCAACCTTGAGCCCCGAGGGAGTGGAAGTCTCTAATTTCACGACATGCTTGTAAGAGCTTGGGTGAGCTCCTCCAAGAAAACAAGAAGTGAGAGAAATGGTTGCATTTTTTAGATTCCCATAGTCTCGTAGGAGAGAGCCATCCCCAAGCTGTTGTCCTTCAAAGATGAGTCATTGGAACCCAAGCGGGGTACCTTTAGCCTGGTGGATTTGGGTTTTGAGCTCAAAACTGGAGTCTGAATCTTGCACCTGTAAGCATAGAGAAGATTCAACAATGGTATTTACAAAAAGGGGTAAGCTTGTTGCAATCTCTAAGCTAGTCTTGCCACGAGGTGCATAATGAAACCTCGCTCTTCCATTACTCTTAACTAGATTCTTGTACCAAAGCGAAGGCAGAGAATCCCCCAAGAGTCGTAGGTCCCTGAGGTATCTGTTAGTTGAATGTCTTTTGAACTTTAGATCAAGGTGGTGGTGGCAGCTAGGGTTTAGCGCTTGTCGCACTCGCAGTCTATTCTCAGCATTGATCTGGTCCCAAATCGTTGGTTCTCTCTCGTTAGAGAACGAGTTGGAGCCTCCCTCCTCAGTTTATTTTTCACTTGTCGATAACCTTATCGATGAGATGAACCGTTTCTTCCATCCTAGAGGTGGAAGCCCGACGAATATTCCATCTACGGGGATTGGCTGCATTTCCATTTTGGGATCCTTCTTTGTGGGTTGTTGTTGGTCTGTTTCAGCCCTTCTGACACCAACTTGCATGAGTTCTTCGATGGAAACATCAGGGCCCTATCTATCTACTTTCCTAGCCAAGAGCTTCGTCTCCTGCACAATGTGGATGCCCCAACTCACATCAAGATCCGCCTCATAAAGATGCTTGATCGCCATATCCCTGAGCAATATTTTGTTTCATATTATTATGGGGACCTCAACTCAATTATTTGAATAAGGAATTTGATATGGTATAATATTACATCTCTATGTATTATAAACTATGAAACCAAAGAATTGAGAGATTTATAATAGATTTAGTATAGATTATAGGTAAAAGTGTGAATCTCCATTTAAAACTTTTGGTCCATAAACACTCGCATTATATATCCAAAAAACAAGAATGGAAATTTGAAGCAAAGTTATTTCATATGATTTTACTTTGTATTATTTGTAGTTAAAGAAAACAAATGATTGTTCTATTCATCCTTGTTTAGATTTTACTAGTCATTAAAGATTATTATTGTTGCCCACTTGTATTATTATACATTTTTAATGTAAATAGTATATCCATGATAATTAAACAGGATTAAGTGAAAATAATTAAGTCACAACAAATTATTATTATTAATAAATGTTCATATTTGTTTGAGATAAAATATAAAGTAAAAAAAAGTATTTTATTTTATTTTATTTAGAATTTCATTTTAGACTCGAAACAAAATTGCAATGAATTTTGTTAGCTTTTTATTGATTCTTTTTTGAAATTTTATTATCGATATTTGATATGTTATTTTAGTGATTGTTTGAGAGTATATTCCTTAAAAATGAAGATAATTATAATGAGTTATGTTTGTTGAGACCAATTTACTCATTATTAAACTTTTGATTATGAAAAATGAAATATGTTGCAACAATTTAAAGAGACTCTACTAAAGTATGACTATAGTTTTGAATACAATGGATGGATATTATATTAACTACAATTTTTTGAATTTTATCAATGAATAAATTGTATATTCTAAACACATTTAAATTGACATTGTTTATGTGCATTAGATTTTATTTAAAAGTAAAATTTAAAAGTTTCATTTAAAAGTAATAATTTTTTAGTGTATTATTACATATAATTTTACTGAATCGTTATGTCATATAAAAATGAAGGAACTGCTAATGAGTTATGTTTATTGATGTAAATTTACACATCATTAATATTTTATTATGAATAAAAAAATATGTTACAACAATTTAAACATACTCTATTAATGTATGACTATAGTTTTGAAAACAACATATGGATATTATAATTATTACAATTTTTTGAATTTGAACTATCTAAAAGAGTTGCAGATTTTAAACATGTTTATTTTGAATCCATGTATATTCCTTAATTTGTATCTAAAATTAAAATCTAAAAATACACTTTTGAAGAGGATAGTGAGTGGTTTCGTAATATAAATTTTTCATCATTTTGTAATGTGTATTATTGTAGATATTGATTTTTTATTTCACTGAATTATTATGTCAACTAAAAATAATATGCATACACTTGTTTTATAAAATTAATTAAAATTACTAAAAAACAATTAAATTCAATACAAATTGGATCAAATGAAAGTAAATTCAATTCTATAGATGACAATACTAGTTCTGAAACCATACTCATAGTATTTCTTCTTCCGAAGTTGGAGTAAGATGAAGTGAACACATACTTTTTTGAAAGGTCCCATAGTTACATATTTTTGGTCGAACTAATAGTTCAACAAAAAGTTAGTTTTATCATAAAAAACTTAAAAAAATAAATAAAAATGTTTAGTTGCACCAGGTCGTATGACGTTAGAGGGTGCTACTAGATTTAACTTTTGGAGAAAAAATATTTCGTGCGAAAGAATTTTCGGCCAAAAAAATCAATAGTACAAATGAAAAAGTATCGTTAGCAATTTTCGTGATCTAATTCTCACGAAAGAATTACCCATATTCGTGATTTTACCCACAATTAAATTGAATACAAATTGTATCAAAATAAAGAATATTCAATTATGAAAATGTTGGTACTAGTTCTGAAGCCAGACTCACAATATTTTAGGGAGTCCTCTCCTCCCCAAGTTGGAGTAAGGTGAAGTGAACACATACTTTTCTGAAAAATACCATAGTTACAGGTTTTCATCCGAACTATTAGTTCCGCCGAAAGTTAATATTTTTTGTTGAATGTTAGTTTTAACATAAAATTGTTGTTATATTTAAAACTAGTGTTACATTTTTTAAAGGTTCCATTATATTTAACTTTCGATTGAAAAATAGTTCAAACAAAAACTATTTCGATGAAAAAATTTCAAGAGTTCAACTGAAAACATGCCATTAGCAATTTTTGTCACTCAATTCTCATGAATGTGTTACCCAAATTCCTGATTTTATAAAGTTTTCATGAATCACACAATAACTAAAAAATAAACAATAAAAGAAATAAAACACATGCATAATGATTTATCCTTGGAATAAGTTTTTCATTCCTTTCATCAACGCTTGCAAGGTGTGCTCTACAATATGTTTTAACTTAGAGGTGTAAAATTATTAAATCTCTTATATGTAAAGATTATGGCCTATTTAAGCAAAACCATAGTAACATGGTACAACAATATGGCCTTCTCTTTTCGAGCCTTTCTACAAGACATACAAAGTAGACTATATAGATAAGATTGTATCCTATACTAGTGAAAATTTACTATTGAAAATTTTAAAAACACCAGCAAGACCATAGTAACATGGTACAACAATATGGCCTTCTCTTTTCGAGCCTTTCTACAAGACATACAAAGTAGACTATATAGATAAGATTGTATCCTATACTAGTGAAAATTTACTATTGAAAATTTTAAAAACACCAGCAAGACCATAGTAACATGGTACAACAATATGGCCTTCTCTTTTCGAGCCTTTCT
>CBVK0101384270.1:0-12912 GCA_900067695.1 Picea abies | reverse complement strand
GAGAGAGAGAGAGAGAGAGAGAGAGAGAGAGAGAGAGAGAGATAACCAAGAATATATAGGGGTCATCCTTTGCTCATATATGTCTTCCTTAATTATTCTTTCCACCACTCTATTATCCATTAGGTGTACCTCCAAAATATATTATTTCATGATGCTAGATTCATCAAAACTGAGTCTCTTATATCCAACCTACCTATATCATAGGTTGCTCAAACTCTGTTGCAATTAACTAAGTGAATTTCTTTTTATTATCTTTTTCTCATTGCCATGAAAATTTATCTATTTCTTTCCCTATAACCTACATCACGCCAACTAGTGTCGTAAGGGATAAGCTGAAATAAATTTGAAAGGTTGATAGAACCACCTTGATGATGATAAGATTTCCCAATAGGTTGAGCCATTTGACTACCCAGTTGGTCATTTTAATTTTAACGTGAAATTGATGTCCAATCTACTACTCTAAAGTGGGTGAATTTTATTGGTATTCTAAGCCATTTTAATGTCTTCCCATTATATTGTAGAGATAATTCAAGATCCATTGAAATTTGAAACAATGATGGGAGAGTCAATTCAACCCATAAACACTTCTCTTATCCTTGTTGAATTTCTCCCTCAAAACATGAATATTAATTTCGAGACTTTTTTTGAACCTCTAGGTGATGATAAGGGAATTCACACCTAATAATAAGGTATCATTTGGAAATTGGGAATGAATAACAAATTTTATTCCTCTTGTGATTTTGATCCCTGGAATATTCCCTTTGAGTCTTTCTTCCTTGGTCTTCCTTCCAATTATTTATTCCATTCAAATGTATAACACAAAGGAGAGAGGGGATCCTTATATTATTTCCCACATGCCTTGGAAATATGAAGATAACCACCCCCTTCATCGGTGGATAACTCCTTCACATGCTTACACAGTATTGAATCCATCCAATGAACTACTTGACAAATCCAATTTTTTTAAACACAACAAATGGGAAATGTTGATGGAACATATAAAATGAATTTTCATACAAGTTTTTATCGCTATCCATTTTTTATTTTTTTTATCCCATTGGAGTGGATGACTTCCTACAAAAGGATGGAATTAACAATACTTTTCCATTTATTTACAAAAACTTCTTGTTTCTATGATATTACGTATGGTATAAGTTAACTTAGCGTATTTTATATGATTTTCATCAATATATTTTATGAGACAATGCATAAGGATATTGGGAAATATCTAGAAAATGTTGTTGGATTGTTTTATTTGGGAATTAAAGCTAGAAATGAGGTATTTATTCCTCCCCAACTTTATATTTTTCCTTAGCACTATTCAAAATACAATAGAGATCACATTTTAATATTCCCAAACAATATCAATAGAAATGGATGGAAAATCCTCCAAACTTAGATCTTTGTATGGATCAAGCTTCCATATTATGTTGATTACCTCTTCCTCCTCAATGTTGTGCACTAAAGTTATGTTGTCTTCTTCTAGGATGGTTTGCAGTAGATCATGGATGGAAAAATATGAGGCCACCACCCATTCTAAATATAGGATCTTAAAGTGTTAATGAGTTTCCATTAAGATATCATTGAATTGAGACATCTTTCTTCCATCTTCTATCTCAATTTCTTGGACATGATTGTGGAATTATCTAGGTCTCATTTGTTTGTGGAATAAGTTAGTATTCTTGTATCCTTCATTAAACCATAAATCCTATAATTCAATCTCCAATTATCTTCTTTGTTACTAAATATATTGTGGACATTTCATGCTATTTTTTTTCATTACCAATAGATCTACAATGATCTTTGTGACTTCCATAATAGTTTGAAGGTTGGCTAGAATTTGATGAACTTATCTGATTTATGAAGGAGAGGGGATGAGTTTAACCTAGGATTTTAATTTGTGTTTGATCCACCTAATTTTGGATTCCAACAAAAAGGAAGGTGAGACTTTGACTAGGCATCTCCATTCCTTAGTGATGATTTCTATAGATGTGGGATATAGAAGATAAAATATATTGAGCTTAAATGAAAGCAAACCATAATTATTTTTCTTTTGAAAGAAAAGGAGAATATGATCATGATCATAAGTCATCAATAGAATAATGGAATCTGAGATTAGAATAAATCCAAGCATAAAAGATATTTGAATATGTCTAGTCTCTCTATGCCGTGCACTGGACCAACCACCTATTGGTCCAAGTGAACCTCCATTTCTTTGGCTTGGGTCTAAGTTAAAGATCCCATTCTAATATCAAATTATCGACCAATTATCTCATTCTATCTCTAATGAATGATCCTTCCCATTTTTCTAATGGAGATAAAACCATATTCATATTTCTTAACAATTTCCTATTAGTTATTGGGATAGATCCCTCAAATGATCTCAATGTTGCATAACATTTTTTTTCCCTATAGTGAACTATAAAATATATATTGAAGATATGTATTTGTTGTTTCGTGGATTTATTGACAAATAGAGTAAAAAGTGAATGATGTGATGTATAGGTCTATGGAACCTCTATCACTCTTTCATCCCAAACCATGTAGATTCCGCAAAGGCTCATCTTACACCTATACCTATTTTTGCACTTCTCCTATCAATTTTTTCATAACATGTTATTCCAAATTTTTTTCGTGGAAGATAATTATGTATGTGTTTTTAACTCAAGTTATATCTCTCATGGATTGTTTCTTCTTTTCATCTCCCATTGCCTTGAAATTCCAAGACAACACATCCATTTATTTATTGATGGGGTTTTGGTACTAGTGCCAAAGGAAATCTATAGAGTTATATGAGAGCCTAAGAGCTTGTCTTTATTGATAGCTTATTCTCACTTTTCTTTGTTCATTTTGTGAACACGATTCTTTTGAAATCCACCATTCTCATCTTCCTCTTCTTCCTATTGGATGTGTTCCTTCATTCTTGTTATGATACCATACAATTGTTGTATTTTTTTGGGGGTAGGCTAAGCCTATAGTTGGATCCCATGAAGGGTTTCCTGGTGGTGACTCTTGGGTAGAAGAGGGATCATATACTAGGGGTGTGGGTTCCTAAAATTCCAATCATGGGATTGGAGGGATAGTAGGAGGTATAGAGGGAGGAGCCATAGTAGATAGATATGTGACTACTAGAGGAGGGGGTTTAGGAGGATCTAGTAAGAAAATAACTATGAAATGGTTGGGATTTGTGACAAAATTCAATTTTTGGGGAATATATTTATGAGAGGGTGGGTTTTTGTTTAGAAAGGGTTTCTTTTCTTACTACTAGTTCTCTTTATTCTCTTGGGGATATGTGTGTTGGGAGGGGTTATTGTTGTAGTATTTGGAAAAATGGCCATAGTCGTGGAAATATATTAGTTTTGTGGGTTGCTGTCAAAGGTTAGAATTGTTTAAATTATGATTTTATTCCAATAACTTTTTGGTGGTTGAATTTAGATTGGTATTGATCTCTAGTATTATAATTGTGTTTTTTCCATATTTGGTACTTGTTTAAGTTCAAATTGAATCTGGTTTAAATATCCCATTTATATGTAAACTGAGCGTATTACTTTGTTATCATTATTAATAGATTTTTTTTTTGGTTCTTGAAGTTTATCCTTATACGTTTATTTTAAAAACCTCTATTTTTCTTATGAACATAGAAGAGTAAATAATGTAAAAAAAAATAATAATAAAATAACTACATATTTCATTTCACGCAAAAATAGGTAACCAAGGATTAAAGCTAGAAGGAAATACCAATCCACAGTTATTGTTTAGGACACATATCTTTGTCAATGTGATGTAAGGACATTTTCTTGGTGTAGAAGCAAAGTGGTAATACAATCTTGTAAGGAGTAATTTTCTAGTGGGATATTGTTTGGGAGCATGCCAAATAATCAATAAGGGTTGATATTAATGAGAATACCATTTGGTTGGCATGAATATTAATTATGATGTAACTACCCATACTCTTGTGTATGGATGTTAATTATTATCGTGTGTTATGTTAGGTGATAATATTATTACCCATCTTTGGTTATGTCTTTATGTTCTTTCATATTTCTTGTATTATATATTTTAGTGAGGATCTAATGATCATTCTTTGGTCTCAGTAACATATCACATATATTGATTTTTTTTTTTCTTAATGAGTAATTTTATAATCATCTCAATAACACACTATTAAGTTTGATGTTCATTTTTATCCTCTCTTATCTTGTCATGAGAATTGTATTTTGGACATATACTATGAAAATCTTGTTATTTTTTGTTCAGAGTATTCAATACCTCCAAAAGGAAATCTCCAAATATACAAGTTGTCAATTCAAATTAAGCTCTATAGGGAAATATATGTTAAAGAGAATGTGCATGTTTCCTTTGAGTATGTATGTTAAAGAGAAGGTGCACGTTACATAGTTTGTAACATTTGTGCATTATACAAATACACAACTATATTAAGAATGATTTAGAACATAAAAAATAAATATATAAAAGATACGCGTCACCTTCTTAAAGTTAAATGGATCATGGTAGCTCATAAGGTGATTTTTTTTTTTATAACTTTGTTTCATGATTAAATTCCTTATCTCATGTTTAGATTTTTTTTTATTGTCATTGTCCAACCACCAAGGGTTTACAATTAGTGAGTGCCTCATAGTATTGTTATGCATAGATATTACTAGAATATTTGTCAAACAAAACCTTTTTCTAGTAAATCTAAGGTTGGAGGTAAGAAGTTCTTGTTTTCGTATTGATTCGTTAATTGTATTAGTTACCTCAATAAACATATTTTGATAATGGATTTTTGAATAATTTTTTTAGTATTGGTTATTCAAGATTGGTAAATATGATTTTGCTATTAAAAAAAATAAAATGCTAATTCATCCAATACCAAATTGATATAGATTTACTCTAGATAAAATAACTTCAATTTGAGAAAAACTTCATCAATAAAATGACTTTGACTAAGTTTTATTGATTGATTCAATAAAAGGGAATTTACTTAATACATAGGTTAGTAGATAGAATTGTGCTTAGACCTCTAATGCATTTCAACATGTGTTTCATCTTCTATGACTTGCAAAGTTTATTCAAAATAAGAATGAGCTATCATACTTTGAGAATAAAATGACTTTAACTAAGTTTTATTGATTTATTCAATAAAAAAGAATTTAATTAATACATTACTTAATACATAGGCTAGTAAATAAAACTGTGCTTAGATTTCTAATGCATTTAAACCTGTGCTTCATCTACTTTGACTTGCAAAGTTTATTCAATATAAGAATGAGCTATCATACTTTGAGATAGTTTCATTCTCTTTCTTGTTCAATCTTTGGAGGCTATCACCATATCAAAGAACTCATTCAAAACATTGTACATACATCAACGGTCAACTTTAGTTCCAAATATAATAATGGACTTCTGAATCAACTCCAAAATACCAACATCCAAGCTTCCCAATCTAGCCATCAATGCAGAATTTATAATTTTGGTAATGACTATTTAACTCCTCATTAGAAATGCCAATTAGTTGAATTTTTGTGTCTCGTGACCATTTAAATTCCCACTCTTTGCATTTCAAACTCTAGATTGACCAAATGGTTGGGTCACCGGGCTATTAAAATTCCTTTCTTGAATCACATCATTCTCTATTAGCAATATTCACATCACATTATTTCTAGTGAGTGTGCTATATAGACGGAGATTGGGTTCCATGCTCATAGGTGTGATTGCATTCACTTCCTTTGATGGAAAGGGTGCTCCCTTAAGGTAGCATACGTTTCTTCGAGAATTGTGGGTGCCCTTTTATTAAACATGTGCAAGAAATGCTTCCTTGGAATTGGTGCAATTAATTCTTCATGGAAAGGGTGAGATCCTTCATGGAAAAATCCACAAGTTACATAGTTTAAGGAGATGCAAGTATTCTCATTGAAATTTATATGAATACTCTTGATCCCCAACATTACAACCTATGCTTATGTCAACTAGCATGATTGCCCATTGCTTAAATAAATGAGGCCTCACTAACTGAATCTAGTGTCACCATACTCACTTAAAAAACTACGATTTCAAATCATTAAGTTCGTTTCTCACTTATCATTTTGAATTCTTTGATAACTATCCTTTGAGCCCAATGTGTGAGATTTCTTATTCCCTGTGTGTATTTTGAATATTCACTTGCAAGATTAAATCCACCTCTATCTCTAGAGGAAAATTTGGTGTGACATCCGCCACTAATGGAAGTAATTTCCTTCCTACTCTTCATCTATCATAGATGGTTCAAAGAGGCACATATTTTCCACATTTACTAAAAAAACATCTAGATATATGACGATAGAGTTAGTTGAAAGGCATTGTTTCTTACTTGTTCAAAAATATTGAAAGAACCATACTTAAATGGCTTCAAGCTCTTGATTTCTCCTTGAAATATTTTCTTTCTAAGATACAACCATGGTCAAAATAAAAATTGAAACTTATAATCTATCCAATGTCAATTAATGGAAAAGCTTATACTTCACCTAACTTCATTCCAATTTCTCTTGTACCCAGTGATGAATTTGCTTAAATATATCAATGATCTTGCTTGCTCTTCTTGCCTCCTCATGCTTATCTCATGTTTTTTCTTCTTGCATCTCATAAACAACATATAAAGGTGATGGTGGAAAGTAATCAATACAAGATTCAAAGAGGGATTTTTGGGTGGAAGAATGTACTTACCTATTATAAGCATGCAATATATAAACCAATTCAAATTGTTATAACTAGCACAAAGAAGAAGAAAATTAATGTTTATAAAATAAGAGTGAACTCTCACAAGTTGTGGAGGATCAATATCATTTTGTCTTATAATTTCCCATGTATCTTTACATTAAATCTCAATTTAAAAAAATTGTTACAATATTGATCTTTCTAACTTTTTAACTCATCAAAACCATGAAAATTTAGAAAACCTTATTTTCAATCATTTTTTAATATAAAAATAAAATTTGTTATCTTTTTTTTTTTCCTTAAAATTTAATAAATCAAAATTAAACTCCATAAACATTAGCAATCATCATAAACATAAAATAAAATTTTAAAACACATTCTAATAATAAGAAAGAAATGAACATTAACATGCCAACATTGTCTCCTTACACCAACCTTTGAAATATTAATTCAAATGATGAGACATTTGGAATATGTACAACTCTTTGTTTCAAATATTTTGAGAGTGGTTCAATATTTTGGAAGTTTTGAGTTTTAGTATTGAAGTTAAGTGTTGGAATAAAATAAAATTAGTATTTTAAATAATTATAGTTGATAATTTAAAATAAAATAAAATATTTTTGGAAGTTTTGAGTTTAAATAAAATAAGTATTTAAAATAATTATAGTTGATAATTTAAAATAAAATAAAATATTTTGGGAGTTTTGAGTTTTAGAATTAAAATTAAGAGTTGAAATAAAATAAAATAAATATTTAAAATAATTATAGTTAACAATTTAAAATAAAATAAAATAATTATTTAAAATGATTATAGTTGACAATTTAAAAATAAGATGGAGGAGGAATTAGGCGGTTTCCCTTGTTTTATACTATAGTAAAGCGTTCACCTGAATAAGTAGGTGGACACATGTATTAAGTAGGTGAACCTCCATCTAAACCTTTAGAAACCCTACAAATTCAACCTTATACGTCAGTTTTTTTAAGAACCCCACACTTCTCACACATTATTCCACAAACACACATTATTTCAACTATAACCTACCACTTTCATTACAGAAATAAAGTAACAATAACCTACCACTTTTATTATAAAAATAAAGTAACTAATGATGAAGAAAATTATTCCATCCATTATGACATCTTAAATTAAAATGATTTGTTTTGTTTTATTATATTATTTTAGAATGATTTGTTTTGTTTTATTATATTATTTTTTCTAAGTAATTTCAAAATAAAATGTTTAATTTTTTTTTATAAATAAATAAATAAATTATAAAATTAAATAATTTTAATGTTTTGAAAATATCATCTTATTTTAAAATAAAATTATTTATTATATTATAAATAAATTATAAATTATAAAATTAAATACATTTTAATGATGATGATGATGATGATTAATGTCCACTAAGACTTAAGTGGTCTATCGGACTTTAAGAGGGTAAGTGATTACTTGTAATTCTTTAGAATTTTGTTTCCGTGTTAAAAAATATACTTTTGTTGAGTTAAGAGGTTAGGAAGGTTGGTAGTGTGATCAATATTTTGAAAATGAGATTTAATATGGGTATAGGCTAGAGAAAGTGCTTTTCATCTTCAACATTCTTAGTGTCACAAAGGTAACACACTCTTTCATCCCATGGCATTTTAGGAATTGACCAACGCCCAGTTTCACTATGGAGCTAGTGAGAATTTGTTTGTATCTTAGCAATGTTTATTTTTTTCTTTACACTTGGCAAAACAAATATATAATTTTGATCTTCTAGATTAAGGTTGATTACATCTTTATAATACCTTAATTTTCTTTAATGTTTTGAAAATATCATCTTATTTTAAAATAAAATTATTTATTATATTATAAATAAATTATAAATTACTTTCCATATGCCCATGTTCGAATCACATAAGAGCCAGTGGTACTCCCTTGTGTACATGCGTTGTCAATTGTTTTAATACCATTTAAAAAGAAGATAATTAATGCCATCAAATTTGATTTATACTTATTTATAATTTTATTTTTTAAATAATAAAAATATATTTTAATTTAAAGTTAATATATATTTTTTAAATAATAAAAATATATTTTAATTTAAAATTAATAATTTTTTGGAATGTTTTTTCTTACTTTTAATTTAAGTATTATTTAAATTTTCTTTTAATTTTAATAATAATTATTTTAATTACAATAACTTTTGAAACTTTTTATTTTCATATTTTCATTTTTAATAGAGTAATCATTTATTTTTTAGATAAAATAAATTTTTATTATAATAAATTTTGAATGTTTTTATCTTTATTTTTAATATAGTTATCATTTAAATTTTTTCTTCAAATTTCATTATAATATTTTTAATAAAAATAAGATATCATTTATTTATTTCAACCTTTTTTAAATATTTAGTAAATTTTGAATCAAATTTAATATAAACACACTTTTATAACACTTTTATAAGGTAGTATGTTTTTTCTATTATTCTCCTCATCTCCACCCTCATATACCCTCATATATATATGAGGGTGAGGACTGGGTGAGAGGAATAATAGATAAAACAAAGGTGAGGGAAATAAAAGAGAGTTTTATACGGTAGCATGTTTTCTCTATTATTCTTCTCATCTCCACCCTCCTGTACCCTCATATATATATATGAGAGTAAGGGATTAGTGAGAAGAATAATAGAGAAAACAATGGTGAGAGGAATAATAGAGAAAACATATTATGTTTTCTATGAAAGTGGAGGTGAGGGTAATAATAGAGAAAACAAGGGTGAGGGAATAATGGAGAAAACAAAGATAAAGGAAATAATAGAGAAAACATATTAATAAGAGTGGAGGGAATAATAGAAAAAATAAGAATGAGAAAAATACACTAGCTCTTGATACTAGTAGTTGAAATTCATTGACATGAACACAAATTTTCAAAAAAAAAAATTCCATCATAACACAGAGAAGAAGAAACTAATTATGATAAAAACATTTATATATTATACAGAGATATAATTAATTCTATTAAAATGATCAAAACTATTTTATAAGTAATAAAAATGATTTATTGCTTTAAATTCAAGATATGTTTAGATAGTGGTTCAAATAATTATCATGAATTTATGGCTTTAATTTTTTTTTTCATCGAAAGGTATTTGCAATGTGTAAATTTTGGGAGTTTAAATTCAAGGTATGTTTAGGTAGTGGTTCAAATAATGATCATGAATTTTAAATTAATTTTTTTTTTTTTTTTAATCAAAAGGTATTTGCAAAGTGTAAATTTTTGGAGTTTCTATACTAATGAGTAAGTTTGATCCATGGATCCATAATCTTAATATTTAACCTTTGATAAACAAGTTAAAGAAAATTCTACACTATTTGATATAATTGCTTTCACTCACATCTATGAAGAATTGAATGTAGAAGTAAACACTTTATCCAAACTAGGATTACTACTTGAACTAGGTTATTTGTACTTGGAAGAACTAAATAATGGAGTCTCAATTGAGCCTAGGCATGATATTTCATTTATACCTTATTTTGCAATGTTGTGATTTATGTAGAGTGTTAAATTAGTTCTTCAATCATTATCATTATTTATGGATGATTGTGTCTATATCATTATAAACTTGTTGGTTCCTTTTGTACCAGTTGATACTCATAGGATTTGGTTTGGTTGAACTTTGTATCCATACATATATTTATGTCCTTATGTGGATATTTAATATATATTCATTTTGATTTGGTTTGGTTGAACTTTGTATCCATACATATATTTATGTCCTTATGTGGATATTTAATATATATTCATTTTGATGTAATATGCGTCTCTACACTTTAAGAATGTGCTCTTTAATCTTCTTTGAATATAAAATGTGATTTTTTTTTTATTTTTTATCGATTTTTAAAAAATTTATTAACAAATATAGTTAAGACAAATTTCATCATTTATTTAATGATAATTAAATATGAAAGTGTATTTTGGACAAAAGGATGTTTTTTTTTTTTTCCAATGACACATTCTTCATTCATAATAATCTCATATCAAGTGGGTAGCACCTTGGCGACCTCTAAGGAACAACATCACCAAAAATGGAATTACAGATTTCTCTTGATGGTAGCAATGGGAAACTAAATAGTGCCTAGGGTGGACCATAGTTGTAGAGGGAAGTGATGCAGTTCATCTATCCCTTAGGAGCCAACATTCTAGCTTGAAGAGCTCTGTCAACTAAAACCCTAACATTTCGAGCTCTTTCGTGTGACCATGGATTCAACTTCTAGGGGGAGTTCCCTCTCCTCTCTTCCTTATATTTTGGAGATCGACATGTTCTAGGTGCTTGTCTCCTATTTGTTAAAATATGCAAGAAATCTTCTTCTCATTTTTTAAAATGGTTAGATGTGATTTTGGGCATTCTTGTTCCACCCTCCAACACTAAACAAATGGTACTCAAGCTCATGGATAAGGCTTTGGTTGGATATTTCAATAGTGTTTGGCCCTCTCCTAAGACTGACACTCTAGATATATAAGAATTAGCTTGGTTGGATTAAAGGTAGGTTTTCCATACTTTTGTGGAAGAGGGTTTTATACCTTCTTATTTGAAACCAAAGAATATAGGGATTTAATATTTCGAAATGGGCCATTCTTATATGGAACCAAATCGATTTATTTGAATATATGGACACCATATTTCAATCCTAAAAATGATACTCCTTCTACAGTTCCATTATGGGTAAGGTTGCCTCACCTTCCCCTTCACTATTGGAATGATGATGTTTTGTGGAGTATTGGGAATATCCTTTGGAAATTTTATAGACAAAGTTGAACCTAGAGATGGAATGTTTGCCTATGCATTTATTTTTGTTTAAGTAGATCTAGAAAAGGGTTTACCAAAGGAAATATAGATAATGTTGGATGATTTGAAGCATACCCAACCTGTGGAGTACAAAAAAGTCCCTTTTAAATATAAACAGTGTCATGAATATGAGAATTTTACCAAAATTTGTCGAAAGAATTTAGTAAATGATCAAGAACCTCAAGAAACAGAGGACCAATGGTATCAAGTTTAAAATAAAAGGGGTAACAATAATAAAACTAGTACTATTTCATAGTCTAAGAAAGCTATATCATTCTCTATAGCTTCTCATCCACTGGAGAAAGAATAGATCCAGGAAAACTGTCTAATTCACGTTCATCCAATGACTAGGAAAATGGAAGGAAATGTATCACTTTGAAAGGATAAAAACGAGTGGTAGTGAGCCCTGACAAGAACATGTATGAATGTATTTATAATGAACAAGATATTCCCACCACATAAATAGTTGGAATCCCTATGTTTAATTCTATATCAACTGTAAAAATCCAAATAATGGAGGAAAACCTTGATTATGTCCCATCTCCAACTATGGAAAGAAACATTCTTAAACATGAGGAGAGTTATTTCCCCTCTCTGAATAAATATTTGTCTTTAGTAGGTGCTAATCCTAGCCATCAAAGTTATTTTCATGATGAGGAGGAAATGACTAATGAAGAGAAGGAGCATAAATTCATAGAGGGAAACCCTCACAAAAATATTGGTCAAAAATATCAAAAAGAAAAAAGAGAGGAAATAATAGAAAAAGAGATAGAGCTTGGCTAACATAAATCCATTTAAACCTTATTAAAAAGAGAGGAAATATTATAAAAAGAGATAGAGCTTGGTCAACATAAATTTATTGAAACCATAATGATTAAAATAACCATAAAGAATCAGAATGGCTAGATTCCACTTGTTGGTGGAATATCAAAACCCCCTAGTAAATGATGATCATTTTCTCCTAGAACTGTAGGGGATTGGGCCACGTGAAAAAATCATAATCATTAATGGATTTGGTTAAACAAGAAAATCCTTAATTATCCTATTATGGGAGACGAAGCCAAAGGTTGAAGAAGCCTTAATCAAGTGGAAAAAAATTTCGAATAATTGTGAAGGATGGGTGATGAGTGGAATTATCACTATGTGGAATATCTCTCTTTGGTATCTAACCCATTTTCAATAGACTATACATTGGTTACTCACAAGTCTTAAACATTTACAATCATGAGAGGTTCTCAATCTGGTAAATGTACACATGGTGATACTGTATTCATAAAAAGTGGATTGTTGGGACTCTCTTATGGAATTACAAGGCACATATATCTGGGTTTGTGGCATTGTTTCTAGAGACTTCAATACATCCATAAAATAAAGATAAAATGGGGGG